>BQNB010037010.1:19609-49739 GCA_026074375.1 Tanacetum coccineum | reverse complement strand
ATGAGAATTATTTAAGCTAATTAGCTGTAGGTGTCGGGCTAAAGCTTATTAGTTCAGCCTAAGAAAGCCCACGCAAATCAAACAAGGATCCATCTTCCTTGTACTATAAATACCACCCTCCTAGCATGTTAGGAGGGTGTTGGTTACTCATTTTCTCATAGTAATCTTCCAATTTTCTTTCTTTTATTTCTCTCACTAAACCTTCATTTCTCTCTTTAGATTTTATGTTATTTTCGTGTGTGTGATGAGATGATATAGGTTAACATGTGCTATTAAGAGTCTAGGAGTGTTTAGTGATTTGTGTGTCTTTAGCTTGTCCAAAAGTTGCAAAATATTACGTTTTGTGTAGTTATACACGAAAACAAAAGTGCAATTTTTTTGGTGTTAAAAACCTTAAAGCTTGTATTTTTATGTTAGATTTGGACTTGAAATACTTAATTTTGCAAAAGAAATCAACAAAAAACATTAAAAAGTGTGTTTTTAGGTGATTTAAAAGTTGTTTTTCAGGAAAAGTTTGAAGGAGGCGAAATATACTTTGAAGCAGGCAAAATATATATGGTTTTTGAAGCAGGCAAAATATACAGGTTCTTATCAGGCGAAATATGTAGGTTTGCTTCAGGCGAAATATACATTTTCTCTTAGGCGAAATATACATCTCCTTGAGTCAAAATATACAACTTTTTCAAGCAAAATATATAACTTTTTAGGCGAAATATATAAGTTTCTCAGGCAAAATATATAGGGTTCCCTCAGGCAATTTATGCACAAATTTCAGGCAATTTATGCATGATTTTCAAGCGATTTATGCACTGATTATTTAGGCAATTTATACACCTGTTTTTGCCTAGAACTCTTATTTTATGCTTTCTTCTTGCATTTTGTAAAATCCTCCAAAATATTCACTTATTTTCTCGGTTTAATCAAGAGTTGTAAAATCCCGCGAAATAGATTTCTATTGTACTTTAAAGGACTTAATCTAAATCAAGAACAACTCATAATCACTAATCCTTTAAACGTTCCTAGTATATCATTTCACATCATTTTTGCAATGTCGACTCAACAAGACATTTATGTTGCTGGTTTCGAAAATCGTGCACCTATGCTTAACAAAGACAACTACGTTCCATGGTCTTCTCGTCTTCTTCCTTATGCAAAGAGTAAACCAAATAAAAAGTTAATCTACAATTCCATTATCTATGGTCCATATGTCAGACGCATGATTCCTGAACCAAGTGATCCAGACCGTAAAGTTCTTGTTCTTGAAACTTTTTTATGACAGACTGATGATGAACTTTACTGATAAAGAAGTAAAGGCAACTGGACGAGCATATTGATCAAGCCATTCAGAACTAACTCATGGGTCTTCCTAAAGACATCTAGGCTGAGCTGTTGATAGTTGTGAAACTGCTCACGAAATCTAGTTACTGTGTGTCTAGCAAATGATGAAAGGTTCTAAGATTGGGGTTCAAGAGAAAAAGGCTAAGTTTTTTAATGAATGGGAAATGTTTACTTCTACTTATGGGGAATCGATTGAGTCTTACCATCATCGTTTCTCAAAGTTAATGAATGACTTCAAAAGAAACAAACATTTTCTAAAAAAGATAACCAGCAACCTCAAGTTTCTAAACAACCAACAACCAGAATGGAGACGACATGTTACCATTGTTCATCAAACAAAGGACTTGCATGAAGCAAATCACACTCAGTTGTATGATTTCTTAAAATTCAATCAGATGGAGGTAAATGATCCGAGGGCAGAACGACTTGCAAGAACACATGATCCTTTGGCAATAATAGAAAATTCTAATAATCCTTACGATTATCCAGTGTTTCACCAAGATCAACATCGACAATCAGAGTTAACCCTACAATGCAACAACCTCATACCCGAACAACAACTACATCCTACAACCATATTCAAACTAGAACTATAAGCCAAACAAACCATGATAAATCCGAAGAACATTTTTTGTTCCCACAACTGAAATGAACATGGCACTTGCTCTAATGGCTAAAGCATTCAAACTTAAACTATTCTACACCAACCAACAATAACCAAAGAATTTCATCCAACCCTACGCAACAGGCAGATTGCACAACCGGGTATGAATATGAGGCAAGATAAGCACAGCATTGCAATGGGTTAGACAGGAAATGGTGGGAACAGTTTTAGACAGTTAGCTGCAGGGAGAATTGTAAACTGAATAGTAAAAAAATGTGTATAAGAATTTCACAGGAACTCAAAGTTGTTCCGAATGCATTTTAGAATCCATCCCCATATTTCAGAATGTTGGGAATCAGAATGGGCTTAATGTTGTTCTAAGAATTGCTAATCAAAATGCAAATCAGAATGGGAATGGTAATGTTGTAGCATCACGAGCTGAAGGTAATGGTAATGGGAGCAACAAAAATTAGGTAAGATGTTCCAATTGCAGAGAAATGGGTCATCTTACTAAGAACTGCACAGTCAGACTAAGGAGAATGGATGTTGCTTATCTTCAGACTCAGTTGCTGATTGCTCAAAAGGAAGAAGCATGAATCCAACTCCAAGCTGAAGAGTTTGATTTGATGGCTGCTGCATGGGATCTTGATGAGATTGAGGATGTCAATGCAAACTGCATCTTGATGGCTAATTTGCAAGCACAACAGCGACATCGGTACGTAAACAAACTAAACTCGCCTCTATGCCTCAATAGATCAGCTGAGGTTCATGAATATGACAATTGTTATAATAATGAGATATTTAATATGTTTACTCAAGAAGAGCAGTATACTGAGCTACTCGATCCCATTATTGAGCCACACCAGGTTCAACAGAATGATAGTAATGTTATCTCTGTGAATTCTATAGGAACAAATGGGTAACAGTAGAACCAACAACCTCTACTGATGAGACACAAAGAAACACTGCTTATATGATTCATTATATAATAATTTGGCTATAGAGGTTGAGAAAGTCAACACGTTCAATCGCAAAATGAAAGAAACTAATGCAAAATTGACCATTGAGCTTGCTAGATATAAAAATCAAGAAAAATGTTTTGAAATCAATCAAGAAAAATATGATAAACTTGAAAGGTGTTATTAAAAGTCTGTTTATCAAGAGCAATGTATTATAAAAAAAATTCACTTCACTTATGTTCTGCTAAAACGATAAGGACTTTAAATAAGGAAATTGCAAATTTATAAACCAGCTTTCAAAAGAAAAATCAACTGTTTCTTATCTTCATCAAGAGAAGAAAAGGTTGAAGTCTAATTTCAAAATACGTGAAGATGAGCTTCTTGATAAACAAATTCACTGTGAATCAGATGAAGGAATTAATAACATTTGGTAAAATGGCTCAATCAATTAAAACGATGCATATGCTTTCACTTAAGCCAGAATCGTTTTACCACACTGAAAATAAAATGGCTTTAGGTTATCAAAATCCTTTTTATCTCAAGCAAGCTCAGTAGAAACAACAATGTTTGTATAAAGGCAAAGTATTATTAGAAAAGCATAATCCTCCTGCTGTGTATGATTCAGAGGAGACACTACAACTTGCTCAAGAGAGTCGTCAAAAAATGAAACAATTAAACTAAGAAATAAAACCGACAAATTATGCAAAGATTAATCAACTTTAAGAGGTTTTTGTTTCTCAAACGGGCAAGTCACATGAAGAGTTGTATTTTTCAAATACTGCCAAAACGGCCAGTGTTTCTAAATCGGCTTCAAAACTAAATTCAATACCAAATGAAGAGTTTTCGGATGATACTTATCCAAGTGTTGCACGGAAATTTCTAAATGAGGTAAAAAGCACCATTGTGACTCTTCAACGCGTTGTAAAACAAAAAATGACATTATTTATACATAATTGGTCGTCTATTGCTCATCAAGAGTGTGGCATCCTTCAATTTTGAGGTCAGTAACAGAAAGCAAACGTATGATATTTGACTCTCTTAATTATTATTGGAGTCACTTTTATGTGATCACATTACTCTTAGCATTTAACGCTTGTTTTTGTGTAACTCGTGTTACAAATCAATGTTTATTCCGAGCTATGATTATACTTAATTGGAAATATTTATATTCGGATTTAAGGACACTATTTTAATCCCGTAGTCTTTAATTGATTAACCTAAATTTTAAAAGATTTATTAAGTTTGGTTTTTACAAAAAACGTCAATTTTAATTATTCTCGAGTCATATAATCGTTGGATCTGTTATCCTTTTAGCATTTCGAAGGGAAAAATCGAAAATTCATATTTTAGCTTCGAAAGCTATTTGTTTTTATTTTTAGTATTTTTCCGACATGGTATTTTTTTTGTTTTCGTGTTTATTAGTCGAAACCACCGCGTCAAAAATAGTATTTTTACAATTTTCTTAACATTTAAAAAAATTATTAAATCCTAATTAGTGTAGTAAAATTTTAACAACAATAATAAACTAAATATTTATGTCATAATATATATATATAATATATATAATTATATATATATATAATATATATATATATATAAGTACCAAACACCACTCCCTTAATTGTTTTAGGCTCCAAACAAAACTAAAAACCAACACCCCGTATTACCTTTTTCCATCTTACTAATCCCTAAACAAACATCCCTTATATTTTTAACATGTCGATACAAATAAGGATTTGGTATAATAAATAGAATTTCCTTTCTTTTTTAAACTCAATAATCACACACAAGGCGAACAAAGGAATAACGAACACAGTAAGACAACAGAAAAACACAAAAATCTCGTAGGTTTCCTTCTCCCTCTCTTCTGTTCGACACAACCTAGGTGATCCAGACCGTTAAGTTCCTCTTGCTGAAACTTTTCGTGAGTAGACTGATGATGAACTTACTGATAAAGAAGTAAAGCATATGGAAGCAGATGATCAAGCCATTCAGGCTATACTCATGGGTCTTCCTGAAGACATCTATGCTGCTATTGATAGTTGTGAAACTGCTTAGGAAATCTGGTTATGTGTTCAGCAAATGACGAAAGGTTTTGAGATTGGGGTTCAAGAGAAAAAGGCTAAGTTGTTTAATGAATGGGAAATGTTTACTTCTACTGATGGGGAATCAATTGAGTCTTACTATCATCATTTCTTAAAGTTAATGAATAACTTCAAGAGAAACAAACATTTTCTAGAAACGATTGCCAACAACCTCAAGTTCTTTAACAATCTACAACCAGAATGGAGACGACATGTTACCATTGTTCACCAAACAAAGGACTGGGATGAAGCAGATTACACTCAGTTGTATGATTTCTTAAAATCAATCAGGTGGAGGTAAATGAGCTGAGGGCAGAATGACTTGCAAAAACACATGATCCTTTGGCACTAACGACAAATTCCAATAATCCTTATATATATATCCAGTGTTTCACCCAGATTAATCATCTCCAATTACCTATATGCAACATCCATCACCTAACAACAATTATATCCCACAATCTTCATTCAACATGAACTACATGCAACAACCAATGCCAAATCCCAATGACATTTTAGATCCCACAACTGCAATGAACATGGCACTTATACTAAAGGCTAATGCATTTAAACTAAACTACTCGACACCAACCAACAACAACCAGAGAATTTCATCAAACCCTCGCAACAGGCAGATTGCATAGCCGGGTATGAATATGGGATAAGACAGACAGATGCAGATGGTTAGAGGTAATGGTAGGAATCAGTTTAGACAATATGTTGGGTAGAATGTTAGGAATCTGAATGGGTATAATGCAGTACAGAATGTCAGGAATTAGGTTGTTCAGAATGCAGTTCAGAATTCAGTTATTTAGAATGTTGGGAATCAGAATGGGCTTATTGTTGTTCTGGGAATTGCTAACCAGAATGCAAATCAGAATGGGAATGGTAATATTGTAGCAGCACGAGCTGAAGGTAATGGTAATGGGAACAACAAAATTCAGGTAAGGTGCTACAACTACAGATGAATGGGTCATCTTGCTAGGAACTGCATAGTCACACCAAGGAGAAGGGATGCTGCTTTTCTTCAGACTCAGTTGTTGATTGCTCAAAAGGAAGAAGCAGGGATCCAACTCTAAGCTGAAGAGTTTGATTTGATGGCTACTGCAGGGGATCTTGATGAGATTGAGGAAGTAAATGAAAATTGCATCTTGATGGCTAATTTGAGCAAACATCGACATCGGGTACTCAAACTGACAAAGCTCCCGTAAATGATTCAGATGGACTAGCTGAGGTACACCATGATGAAAATTCTTATGATAATGATATATTTAATATGTTTACTTAAGAGGAGCAGTATACTAAACTACTCGAACCCATTTTTAAACCACACCAAGTTCAACAGAATGACAGTAATGTTATCTCTGCGATGTCTATTGTGGAACCAGGTGGGGGAACAGTAGAATAAAATCCTGCTACTGTTGAGGAAACACGTGTTATATGATTCACTATATAATAATTTGGCTATAGAGGTTGAGAAAGTCAACACGGTCAATCACAAAATGAAAGAAATTAATGCTGAATTGACCACTAAGCTTACTAGATATAAAAATCAAGAAAAATGTTTTGAAATCAATCAAAAAAATATGATAAACTTGAAAGGTGTTATCAAAAGTCTGTTTATCAAGAACAATGTCTTACTAAAAAGATAAATGCACTTCACTTAAGTTCTGCTAAACAAATAACGACTTTGAATGAGAAAATTGCAAATTTAAATAAGCAGCTTTCAAAGGAAAAGTGAACGGTTTCCTTTCTTCATGAAGAAAATAAAAAGTTGAAAAGTGATTTCAAAACATGTGAAGACGAGCTTCTTGATAAACAAATTCAACTTGGGAATAAGATAAAGGAATTAGATAACATTTTGGTAAAAACAGATCAATCGATTCAAACGATGCATATGCTTTCACCTAAGCCGGACTCGTTTTACCACACTGAACAGAAAATGGCTTTAGATTATCAAAATCCTTTTTATCTCAAGCAAGCTCAGCAGAAACAACAGAGTTTGTAAAATGGCAAAGTATTATTAGAAAAGCATGATCCTCCTGTTGTGTATGATTCGGGGGAGACACTGCAACTTGCTTAAGAGAGTCGTCTATAAATGAAACAATTGAACAAAGAAATAAAACCGGCAAATTATGCAAAGATTAATCAACTTTTAGAGGTTTTTGTTTCTCAAACGGCCAAGTCACGTGAAGAGATGTATTTTTTAAATACTTCCAAAATGGCCAGTGTTTCTAAATCGGTTTCCAAACTAATTTCAATACCAAATGAAGAGTTTTCATATGATACTTCTCCAAGTGTTGCACGGAAATTTCTAAATAAGGTAAAAACATCATTGTGACTCTTCAACGTGTTGTAAAATAAAAAATGACATTAGATATACACAATTGGTCGTGTACTGCTCATCAAGAGCTTCACAAAATTGTAGAAGATGAAATTTTCCCTATCGTTAACCAAGTTGATGCTAGAGTTCAAAATTTCAAAATATAATTTTTGAAACAAGCAGCTAAATTTGTTCGAGACTTCAAATCTCTTGCAAAAGAAGCTGTTGCATCTCTTGATAAGCACAAGGCTTTAGAATGTGAAATCGAACGTCTCTTGAGAGATGTTGTCAGTCAAGATATTATGTCTATTGTGCAAAATAATTCTGTTGTAGATACATCAAATCTCCAAACTAAGCTTGATCGTACAAAAGAAAAACTTGAAACTTGCATTATAAAAAAGGAAAAGAATATGCTGTTGTTTGGAATGATTGGTATAAAATATGTGAGGCATGTAAATATGACAAGATTCATATGATAAAGCTTATAATGACATGCAAAACCAAATTGAACGGTGGCAAGCTCAGTTGGGAGATATCAAGGGTAAGAGTATGGATACTCAATGTGCATCAAATACCTTTGATCCTTTGTCTTAGAAACTAGATGATGAGAACGTGGAATTAGAACTTTAGGTTTTGAATTATGCAAAAGAAAATGAACATCTTAAGAATATTTACAAGAACCTTTTTGACTCTATCAATGTGACATGGGCTCAAACCAAAATCATAACTAACTCTTTGCAAGAAAAATTAAATGATACGATTTATGAAAACGTCACGTTAAGAGCCCAGTTACATACCAAGTTTTCTGAACAACAAAATAAAGTGAAAGGTAAGAGTGCGAATACTAAGTTTGCAAAACCATCTATCTTAGGAAAACCACCTTCAACCTCAGGAACAAAACTTTATTATGTCACTCCATTTCCAAAACCAGTCACTTCACACTCGGTACCAAAAACTTAAGAAACAAAAGTTATGAATAAAATGAAAGTGATTACCCCAAGAATGTTTAGGATTAATCCTACCATGAACTCTAAGGTAGACAATTTTGTGCCTAACAAACATGTAAAAGCAAACGATAGGACAAAACCGATCACTGTTTCACAACCCTATGTCATCACTAAGAAAGATGTCAATTCCAACACAAATGTTTTACCTTCTACAGGAGTAGAAAGCACTGATAAGACTAGAAGACCACAACCTAGGAGTAATGCAAAGAATGATAGGATCCCCTCTGCGTCTAAGAGTAGTTGCCTCTCATATAATCTTGAGAAAGTAGAAGAACACCATAGGAATTTACTATTTTTTAAAACATCAAACCATAGGTCATCTAACGGTAATAACATTAAGTTTGCTATTTGGAATGAAAAATCTAAGGTTATTTGTGCTACATGTAAGCAATGTTTGATTACTACTAATCATGATGTCTGTATGCTTAATTATGTGAATGGCATAAACTCTACCAAGAAAAACTAAAGTGTTAATGCTTCATAAAGTGTAAATCAAATGAAACATAAGGCACATGTCAAGAAATCAAAGAAGTTAAGTTTTGAAGAAAGACTTGCTTCACCTAGGCCTAACAAACCTAGAACTTGCCTTAGGTGGTTATCAAATGGAAGAATTTTTGACCTTTGTGGAACAATAAATGCATCCAGTAACATCGAGAGTGAGTCTGACACATCTGTGTGTGATAATGCAAGTGCTTCTAACCCTCAAGAACCTACAAGCAAAGGGTTTCCAAATTCCACTTCCTTTCTTGACAAGTTTACGAGACTCCAGAGGCATAATATGTGTCTCTACCCACTTGTTGTTCTCTAATTTGTCTAGGAATGGCTTATGTACACTTCAGTGCATAAACTGAGCTTCAAATAAAAGGGAAGTGTACGCTTTAGTGCGCTTTACCTTTAAAAGAAGAGAAATCTTCTTGTTTTCAAAACAGTTGAACACAATTTTTCAAGAATTTTTCAAAAGGATTTTCAAAATCTTTCAAAATTCTGTGTTCAACACTCCCTTCTCATGTCACTTTCAAAATTCGAATCATTCTTTATAAGTGGATCAATTTTTGAGGGGGAGATTTTAATGCTTTTAGACACATTCTCTGATATCTTCTTTTGTGTGTCTAAAACATTACACAACTGTAAATATCTATCAAAAAGCAAAATATAAATTTATAAAACCTATAAAAGCAAAATACAAAATCAAAAAATTTCAAAAATACCAAAATAAACTTCTCTGACATGTCTCTCGTAAATCGATAACATTTACGCACCTAGAAATGTTGATTAATATTAAAACGGGTGTATAAATGAAGTTCGGGCGAGAGTTTCAAAAGTTTTCAAAACATGTGTCTTCAAATTTTCTCTACGACTTCTAAGTAAATGTCAGCTTAGGACTCAGACTCCAAAGAAAGGAAATGTTTATTTATGCACATTATTCCTCAACAACGGGAAGTTCGAATCTTCTCGGTCTTGAGCAATGTCATATAAACATTCAAAGTTTTGAATGCTCAAGAGAAGTACTAAGGAAATGATAATTAATAAGATAAATTCAACATCATTTTCCTGTTGAGCATAATTTTTCAAGATATTTTCAAAAGAAACATTCAAAATCTTTCAAATTTGTATGCTCAACAAACTCTCGCTCCAAGTTTTCACTCTAATCTATTTTTGAGGAGGAGCATAAATTTCTTATCTACATGTGGTTCTCTTAGCTTGCTACATTGTTTTCCCCATGCTCGTTCTTTCTACAAGTGGATCAACGTACATTAACCTATATTTTAATTCACTTGTTAAATCAAAAATTGTCACCACATATGTCACACCCCATAAATTTCAGGTCATTATTTTAAACTTTTTCGATCATTATTTTTTACTTTTATACGTTACGTTTAAATCTGGCAATTTTCCGGGAAGTTGTCTCGCGTAAAACTGAAAAACGTCATCGGATGCGTTCTGGCTTCGGACTATGAATAGTCTACTTATTATATGCATGATTTTAACATTTTATTAGTGTTATGTAGTTTACGTACGCTTATGTTGCAATTTTTACGTGATACGGGTGCATTTCGCGTTTTAGCATTTTACGTCAGACGAAACCTTGGAAACTTACCACCTTTGCATGTAAACCCTAGTTATCGTACGCCACGTGTTTTTAAGTCAAATTTTCGTTCAACCTCCCACCTCTTGATCAAATTGGACTCATAAGCTCAAAAATAAAACCTTGAAGCATCTTTTACCTTTATTTTTAATTTCAACTACATCACATGAAAGATGGTAACATTCTTGTAGTTTTCTCCATGCATGGACTTATGACTCTTACACCCCCTTTGCTTTCATGCACCATGGGAGAACCACAACTCCACTAACCACAATGGGATTAATTCTTTTATTTAGATTGGCTAGGAAACAAGTCATGAACCCCCTTGTTCTAGCCGTTCGAACCACAAGGACCATAAGGAATGGTTCACACCACTTAACTTAAGCCAAGGGACACCCTAAACCCTAATATCTTCCTATAAATTCAAGCACTTCTTATAACTTATGGTTACATCTCATTTCCAAGCCTTTTAAAAATTTCTTTTCTCTCTCTTTTGTTCTTTGGTGCTCACGGCACAAACACACCCTTGTAGGGTTTCATTTTCTTTTATTTCCTTTAAGATCCAAGTGTTCTAGGTTGATTATTGGTCATATCTAAGGTGGTTACAAGTGTTGGTTCTTCGATTTCAAGGGTTTGTTCAAGATCTATAGTTAGGGTTTTGGTTAGTTTCATTTGGTTTTCAAGATCCTTTACTTCCTTTTCAAGTTCTTGTTATATCTAGCTTGTTTTTTATCTTGTAAGTAAATCTTGAACCTATCTCTTCCATCATTTATATTCTCATTATAACACCTCGGGTTTTAGGTCATTGTACGACATTATGTAATTCACAATTTATTTTTAGGGTTTTACGCGTTTGCTCTTAAATCGTAATCGTTAAGCTAAATCGTGTAAACTAAAAATGATCATTCAATGTAAACGGGCATTAAACGATTAAACGTTTACATCAAGCAAGTGTTAAATGATTATTATGAGGATAATTATCAACTTTGTCTCACGGAACCGGAGGTTAATGTAACTGAACTCAAGATGAATGACAAAGCCATATTCGTCTATACCTGGTGTTTATCACTAACATCAATTTTTAGGTATAAGTGACGGCGTTACAACCTCGTTCCAGCGGAGTCAAGATTCAAGACCTCATGCTTAATCGACAAAGATATATACATGATGAAAGATCAAACTATCAAAGTCTTCCGTAATCTCTGATGTACAAGCACTTCCTCAAAAGAACATTTTTAACAAGATTGCCGGACAATAACAAAGATATATCTCACAAGTGATCAAAGTATCGACTCCCATCCATGATGTGGTACAAGTAATCATGTTAAAGAAAATGTTGAGGGAGATTGTTAGCAAGCTTTCAAGACCTTGAGCATGAGGGTGATGACACAAGATCGCAAAGAGGCATAAAGATTCAAGGATAAAGATTCCGTGATCTCAGTAGTCAAGACAAATCAAGACCAAAGACCATGATATCAGTATTTTGTCAAAGAATATCAAGTTAAAGATCAAGATCCAAGATCACAAGCATGCAAAATGAACCTCAAAAGAATTCCCAAGAATACAAGGCTCCAAGACTAAAGACGTCACAAGAAGGATCCACAATTAAATAACCACCCCTTTGGGGGAGATTGTTAGACGTGTTTTTAGTAAAGTGATGGTCATTATCAATCCTGAGCCTTGTATTAGGATACGTAGTTTAAGGGAATTTATTTAAGCTAATATTGTCTAGGTTTTGGGCCTAAAGCCCACTAGGTATCAAGCCCGACCCATGGAAGCCTACCAAAGCCCATGGCCAAGCCCATGGCCGGCCTACACCTTGTATAAGTACCCTTTACCACACAAGGTGAAGGGTGTTGCTTCTCATTTTTCTCTCTAAGTGTAAGTAACCATTTTCTCTCTTTTATTTCTCTCTCTAGTTCTTTTTCTCTCTAAGATTTCTTATCTTAATTTTGTGTTTATGTGATGAAACGATAGAATGAACAGTGGGTATCAGACGTACACTTAATTTCTCTTCTTTTTGATTTCTCTTCTTTTTAATTTTGTGGCTCAGCAGAAGCGTGGTGGGCCCATAACCCACAAGTACCAGGTTGGATTTAGTGTTTTTGTTGTGGTAATTTTTTTGAGCTTATTCGTTCGACTTATTTTTGGGCTTATTCTAGCTTATTTTAGCTTATAGTTTTCTTTCGTAGCCTAGTTTTAAAGTTAAGTTTAGCTTATTTTATGTGGTTCTTTTTCGTATCTCACATTATCAAACAGTAAGGTAATACTTAGGGCTTATCAGTTTCTTTTAAAACATTAATGGGCTATATTTGTTGAATATAAAAAAAGGTAAGTCTTTATTGTATTCAAACAGAAGGTGACAATTTCCCTATGTTTGATAAATGTCACGTTTTTTCATAGCTTAATTGTGAGCTTAAGTCAAAAAAAATTTGTATGCTTATTATTCTCGGCTTATTGTGGTTTGTCTGTGTGGTTTTTTGAATCAATTTATGCCAGCCGTTTGATTTTTTAATTATACAGCAGTTTGGACTAATTTTTGCCGGCGGTTTGAATAACTTATTTGGCAGCGGTTTGGTTTGATTTTAGCCAGCGGTTTGATCTAATTTTTGCCAGCAGTTTGGTGTCCAAAACTGACAGCGGTTTGAGAAAATTTGGCCAGCGGTTTAGTAAATTATTAGGTGGCGGTTTGCTTAATCTACACAGTACCAAATTTCATTTTCACTTAGCCCATTTTCAGTAATTCATTTTCGGTAAAAAGGCCATCTTTGGTAAACTTTAATCTTGGACAAAACGGACTTTGGACTTTAAACGACAATTAATTAACCTTCACAAACCAAGAACCACAACCACAATCAAGGACTTAAAAGACAATTAATCATTTAACCAAGAAACCTTAATTATAAACTATCATCAATTCACAATTTCTTCTTAACTTTGTAAAATCACGTAAAAGCTCATTCTTTTCCGGTTTAAGTTATAGACTTGTAAAATACCGTGAATTCCCAAGGACTTAATCAGTTTGATTTTAACCTCAAGCAAATCATAATCATAAATCACTAAAATGATCCTATCTTATCATTTCACATCACTTTTGCAATGCTGACTCAACAAGATATTTATGCAGCCGGTTCCGAAAACCGACCTCTTATGCTTAACAAAGAGAACTATGTTCCATGGTCATCTCGTCTTCTCCGTTATGCTAAGAGTAGAACAAATGGAAAGTTAATCTACAACTCCATTATGAATGGTCCATATGTCAAACGAATGATTCCTGAACCATGTGATCCAGCCCGTACAGTTCCTGTTCCTGAAACATTTCATGAACAAACTAAAGATGAACTCACAGAAGCAGAAATTAAACAAATGAAATCCGATGATCAAGCAATTCAGACCATTCTTCTTGATCTTCCCGAGGACATCTATGTTGCTGTTGATAGTTGTGAAACTGCTCAAGAAATCTGGTTACGTGTTCAACAGATGATAAAAAGGTTCTGACATTGGAATCCAAGAGAAGAAAGCTAAGTTGTTTAATGAGTGGGAAAGGTTGACTTGCACTGATGGGGAATCGATTGAGTCTTACTATCATCGTGTCTTAAAACTAATGAATGATTTCAAGAGAAACAAACACTTTCCAGAAAAGATAGCCAGTAATCTCAAGTTCCTAAACAACTTACAACCAGAATGGAGTCGACATGTTACCATCGTTCATCAAACAAAGGACTTACATTCTGCAGATTACACTTAGTTGTATGACTTCTTGAAGTACAATCAAAAGGAGGTAGATGAACTAAGAGTTGAACGACTTGCAAAAACACAAGATCCTTTAGCACTCATGGCTAATTCCAACAATCCTTTCAATTATCCAGTGTTTCACCCAGATCTACCATCATCAAGTACCTACTTACAACAACCACTACCCAACAACAACTATAACCTACAACCATCATTCAACCAGAACTACATGCAACAACCTATGCCAAATCCCGAAGATATTTCAGATGCTACAACTGCAATAAACATGGCACTTATTTAATGGCCAAGGCATTCAAACTAAACTACTCTACACCAACCAACAACAACTAGAGAATTTCATCCAATCCTCAAAATAGGCAGATTGCTCAGCCGGGTATGAATTTGGGTCAAGATCATCAAATGCAGATGTTTGGAGGAAATGGAGGGAATCAGTTTAGATAGTTTGCTGGGTAGAATGTAGGGAATCAGGTTGTTTAGAATCTAGGTGTTTAGAATATTGGAAACCATAATGGGGTAATTGTTGTTCCGGGTATAGCTAATCAGAATGGGAATGGTAATGTTGTAGTAGCACGGGCTGAGGTAATGCAAATGGGAATAATGGTAATCAGATAAGGTGTTACAACTGCAGAGGATTGGGTCATCTTGCTAGCAATTGCACAGTCAGGCCAAGGAGAAGGGATGCTGCTTATCTTCAGACTCAGTGCTGATTGCTCAAAAGGAAAAAGCAGGAATCCAACTACAAGCTGAAGAGTTTAATGTGATAGCTTCTGTAGCGGATCTTGATGAGATTGAGGAAGTCAATGAAAACTGCATTATGATGGCAAATTTGCAGCAAGCATCATCTTCGGGTACTCAGACTGACAAAGCTCCCGTCTATGACTCAGACGGATCAACTAAGGTACAACTTCCTGATAATTATTATAATGATGAGATATTTAATATGTTTACTCAAGAGGAGCAGTATACTGAGCTACTCGAGCCCATTCCTGAACCACACCAAGTACTACAGAATGATAGTAATGTCATTTATGAGGTTTCTAGTGTGGAACAAGGTGGGGGAATAGTATAACAACATTATGCAAATATTGATGAAACACGTGCGTATCATGAATCATTATTTCATAATTTAGTTGCTGAAGTTGAGAAAGTCAACTCGGTCAATCACAAAATGAAAGAAAAGAATTCAGAATTGACCACTCAGCTTGCTAGATATAAAAATCAAGAAAGGTGTTTTGAAATTAGTTAAGAAAAATATGACAAACTTAAAAGGTGTTATCAACAGTCTGTTTATCAAGAACAATGTCTTTCTAAAAAGATAAATGCTCTCCATTTAAGTTCAGGTAAACAAATAACGGCTCTGAATGAGGAAATTTCAAATTTAAATAAACAGCTTTCAAAGGAAAAATCAACTGTTTCTTCTCTTCAAGAAGAAAAGAAAAGGTTGAAGTCTGATTTCAAAATACGGGAAGACGAGCTTCTTGATAAACAAATTCAACTTGAGTATAAAGTAAAGGAATTAGATAATATTTTGGTTAAAATGGGTCAATCGATTCAAATGATGCACATGCTTTTACCTAAGCCAGACTCGTTTTACCACACCGAACAGAAAATGGATTTGGGTTATCAAAATCCGTTTTATCTCAAGCAAGCTCAGCATAAACAACAGAGTTTGTATAATGGCAAAGTTCTATTAGAGAAGCATGATCCTCCGACTGTATATGATTCGGAGGAGACACTGGATCTTGCTCAAGAGAGTCGCTTAAAAATGAAACTATTAAACAAAGAAATAAAACCAGCAAATTATACAAAGATTAATCATATTTCGGGGGTTTATGTTTCTCAAACGGCCAAGTCACGTGAAGAGTTGTATTTTTCAAATACTTCCAAAACGGCCAATGTTTCTAAAACAATTTCAATACCAAATGAAGATTTTTCGGATGATACTACACCAAGTGTTGCACGGAAATTCCTAAATGAGGTAAAAAGCACCATTGTGACTCTTTAACGTGTTGTCAAACAAAAAATAACTTTAGATATACACAATTGGTCGTCTTCTGCTCACCAAGAGATTCACAAAATTATAAAAGATAAAATTTTCCCTATCGTTAACCAAGTTGATGCTAGGGTAAAAAAATTTGAAATACAATTTTTGAAAGAAGCAAAATTTGTTCGAGACGTCCAATCTCTTGCAAATGAGGCTAATGAATCTCTTGTTAAGCACAAGGCATTGGAATTGGAAATTGAGCGTCTCTTGAGAGCAGTTGTTAGTCAGGATATTATGTCTATTGTGCAAAATAATTCTGTTGTAGATACATCAAATCTCCAAACTAAGCTTGAACGTACGAAAGAACGTTTTGAATATTGTATCATAAAAAGGAGAATGAATATGTTAAACTTTGGAATGATTGGTACAAAAAATGTGAAGAATGTAAATATGACAAAATTTCGTATGATAAGGCTTATAATGACATACAACAAAAGATCGAACAGTTGCAAGCTCAGATGGGAGATCAAAAGGGTAAATGTAAGGATACTCCATGTGTATCAAATATCATTGATCCTTTGCCTCAGAAGTTTGAAAATGAGAACGTAAAATTAGAGATTCAGGTCCGAAATTATGAAGAAAAAAATGCTCATCTTAAGACCGCGTACAAGAACCTGTTTGACTCTATAAGTGTGACTCGGACTCAAACCAAATTAATAAATGACTCTTTGCAGAATAAATTACATGACATAATTTATGAAAATGCTAAGCTAAGAGCTCAGTTGTTTGATAAGGTTTCTGAACAAAAGAACACCTCTAAAGGTACGAGTACGAATACTAAATTTGCAAATCAATCGATCGAGGAAACCGTTTTTGCAATCTTTAAGAAACCAATTTGTTGTAAGACAACCAAATGCATTTCAATCTGAACGTCAAAATGTTTCAAAAACTCGAATTCCTCAAAAGGTCGATAAGATAAATGATTTGACAAATCCAGTCACTTAAAACTCGGTACCTACCACCAATGAATCAAAAGTTGTTGACAATGATAAAGTGATTGCCCCTGGAATGTTTAGGATTGATCCTTTTAAGAACTCTAGGGAAGAAAAGTTTGTGCCTTACAAACCAACTAAAGCAAGCGTTAGGACAAATCCGATCACTGTTTCACAACCTTATGTCATCATTAAGAAAGTTGTTAATTCTAACTCAAATGGTTTCTCTTCTACAGGAGTAGACATCACTACTAAGATCAGAAGGCCACTGCCTAGGAGCAATACAAAGAATGATAGGGTCCCTTCTGTGTCTAAGAGTAGTCGCATCAAGAATAAAGAAGTCAAAGTAGAAGATCACCCTAGGAATTTACTACTTTCTAAGAATAAGAAACATATGTCATCTGAATGTAATAACATTAAGCTTGCTATTCGGAATGATAAATCTAAAATTATGTGAATGGCATGAATTCTCGTAGGAAGAAACAAAAAGCAAATGTTTCTAATATTGCAAATCAAACGAAACATAAGGCTCAAATGTGGAAACCCAAGAATGTAGGGCCTAAAGAAATACTTGCTTCACCTAAGCATGGTAAACCTAGAATGCGCCTTAGGTGGTCACCCACTGGAAAGAAGCTTAACAATAAAGGAAAGATAATTACATTTAGTGAATCGAATGGTGATAATGTATGTACTCCTAACCCTCAGGAACCTACAATCAAACGGTTTCTAAATTCTACCTTTTTCCTTGGCAGGTTATCCAAATATGTTTATGGTGCGTCGACTCAGGTTGTTCCAAGCATATGACCAGGAATCTAAAGCTTCTCGTCAACTTCATCTGGAAGTTCTTGGGAACCGTTCGCTTTGGTAATGATTATGTAGCTGCAATCCTGGGTTTCGGTGATCTTCAATGGGGAAATATATTGATCACCATGGTTTATTTCGTTAAGGGCTTGGGGCACAACCTGTTCTTGGTTGGGCAGTTTTGTGATTCAGATCTAGAGGTCGCTTTTAGGAGAAATGCATGTTTCGTTAGAAATCTTGAAGGATTTGATTTGTTAAAAGGAAATCTTTCAACAAACCTTTACACCATCAATCTCCAAGATATGGCCTCTGCATCTCCAATTTTCCTCATGGCTCATGCAACTTCTACCAAGTCATGGTTATGGCATCAACGCTTATCCCACCTCAACTTTGACACCATAAATGACCTTGCCAGAATCGATCTTGTCACCGGTCTTCTAAAGTTCAAATACCATAAAGAACATCTTTATCCATCTTGTGAGCAAGGAAAAAGCAAAAGGGCATCACACCCACCCAAACCTGTTCCAAATTCTAAGTAGAGGCTACACCTTCTTCATATGGATTTGTGTGGTCCAATGAGAATCGCAAGCATAAATGGAAAGCGGTATGTTCTGGTGATTGTGGACGACTTCTCCCAGTACACTTGGGTAGTCTTTCTCAGATCAAAAGATGAAGCACCAAAGGAGATTAAAACCTTTCTCAAAAGAATTACAGTTCTACTTCAAGCCCTTGTCATTATTGTAAGAACCGACAATGGCACAGAATTCAAGAACCAAGTGCTTCAAGAATACTTTATGACTGTCATCATCTCTCACCAAGCATATTCTATCTGTACCCATCAACAAAACAGAGTAGTGGAATGAAGAAACCGCATGCTAGTGGAGACTGCTAGAACAATGCTGATCTTTTCACGTGCACCGTTATTCTTATAGGCTGAAGCAATTGCTACTGCGTGCTACACTCAAAACCGCTTCATCATTCACCGTTAATTTGACAAAACACCATACAAGCTTATTAATGGTAAAAAACCGGATATTTCCTTTCTTCATGTATTTGGGGCTCTCTATTATCCAAAGAATGATCTTGAAGATATCGAGAAGCTTGGTGCAAAAGGTGATATTAGCTTTTTCATTGGTTATTCTACTAATTCCTGTGCTTACAGAGTCTACAACCGAAGGACAAAGAAAATCATAGAGACCATGAACATGACATTTGATGAGCTTTCAGCTATGGCTTTTGAACAAAGTTGTTTAAAACCCGGGCTTCAAAGCATGACTTCTAGACAAATCAGTTCAGGACTCGATCTCCCTTATGCTCCGTCAACAATAACAACTCAACGACCAACTGAAGGTGAATTGGATTTACTGTTTGAAGCTATGTATGATGATCATATTGGTGGTCAACCGTCAGCAGCTCCAAGAACTGTTCCGGCTGCTCAAGCACCTCAAGTTCTTCTGACTCCAACGGAAACTACAACAACAACAGACACCGCCCGACACCAACAAATTCATTCTCTCAAGCAACAAGTATTCCAAGCACTTCACAGAATGTTGATAAGCTAGAAACACAACAACAACATGGTCAGCCTCAACCCGCCTCAATTGCTGACAATGTTTCGAATGCTATGTTCGATGACAATACATTTGTAAATCCATTTGCTACTTCATCCATAAGTGCTGCTGAATCATCATCCTCACAATATGTGGATCCATCGAACATGCATACATTTTACCAAACGTACCCTCATGAATTTCAATAGACTAAGGATCACCATCTGGAACAAGTGACAGGAGAACCCTCACATGTAAGCAGATTAACGGTGGCCATATGGAACCCAAAGAATGCAAAGAGGTATGAACGACCCGCCATGGATGTGATATCAACAGTAGCATAGAAGAGCTTCTTTCGGTCTTTTAAAGGAGCTTTATGTCCTTGGTGTGTAGTTTTCCTTCCCTCTAGATCACAGTTAAACTCATTAAGTGAAGTGGTTTTTAAAACAAGCATGAGGAGAGAACACGGTCATCTAATATAACGACTTCGTATGTTGTGAGACGGGTCTACCGCAGAGGGAAGAGAAAGTTAGTTTCAAAAGAATCCGTTGTCGCTTGGTTGATAGAATAGAAGTCACTATCAGAGTTATTCTTTGGCTGTTATGTCGCACTCACAATAAATCTCATTAATGACTCTATGTTTTCAAATGGACGTTTATAGAAGACTATTGGGGCATTCTTGCATGGTACGCTCAAAGAAGAGTGGAGCTTGATGTGTTTCAACTAGAAGGTTTCATCAATGATGTAATCTCCATTCAGAAGTCTAAAGTTTAATAAGATTCACTGGCAACTTTTATGGGTTGTAAAGCAATTAGACACCAAAGGCATGATTCATGCTGATCATCCAAGTCATGTCTAAAAGTTAAAGAAGGCACTATATGGGTTAAAGCAAGCACCAAAGGCATGGTACAATTAATTGTCAACGTTTCTCCTACAGAATCACTTCTTTAAAGGCATAATTGATCCAACGTTATTTATAAGGCGCTTTGATGCCGACATCTTAGTGGTACACGTCTATGTTGATGATGTTATCTTTGGTTCTACACACCCTAGGTATACCCAACTATTTTCTGACCTCATGAAAGGCCGCTTTGAAATGTCGATGATGGGGGAAATGATGTTTTTCCTTGGTTTACAAGTTTACCAATACCCCTGTGGCATATTTATAAACCAATCTAACTACGTGTTAAAAATCCTTAAAAAATATGGAATGGAAACTTGTGATCCCGTTGGTACTCCAATAGAGATCAAAGACAAGCTTAACCTTGATCAAAATGGTCTCTAATCGATGCAACAAAATATCGTAGCATGATTGGTGCCTTAATGTATCTTACATCTAGTAGACCGGACATTATACATGCTACTTGTTTATGTGCTTGGTACCAGGCTAAGCCAACCGAGAAACACCTCAAGGAGGTTAAAATGATCTTTCGTTATCTCCGGGGAACTGTTAATACGGGTCTCTGGTATACGAAGGATTCTGGTTTTGAACTAACCAGATTTTTAGATGCTAATTATACGGGATGTAAAGACACCTTCAAGAGTACCTCCGGTGGAGCTCAATTCTTAGGCGAAAAGCTAGTTAGCTGGTCCTCAAAGAAACAAGACTGTACAGCGCTGTCGACCGCGGAAGCAGAATATGTGTCTCTATCCGCTTGTTGTACCCAAGTCCTTTGGATGCGGACACAGTTAACAGATTATGGCTATCACTTCAACCAAATTCCAATCTATTGTGATTCGAAATCAGCCATAGCCATATCCTGCAACCCGGTCTAACACTCGATAACAAAACACATCATTGTCCGCTACCATTCATCAAGGAACACGTGGAAAAGGGTACGATTGAATTGTATTTTGTCAAGATGGATTACCAACTGGCCGGCCTCTTCACCAAAGCCCTTCTAGTAGATCGATTCAACTATTTGGTTCGTCGCCTTGGTATGCGCACTTTATCTCCTCAGGAACTTGATCGTCTTGCAAAATCACAGTAATTCTTTGTATATATTTTATCAACAAACCAAAATATAAAAATATAAAACCTATAAAAGCAAAATACAAAATCAAAAAAATTTCAAAAATACAAAAATATTCTTCTCCGAACATGTCTCTCGACAGTCGATAACATTTGCGCACCTAGAAATGTTGATTAATATTAACACGGGTGAATAAATGAAGTTCGAGCGAGAGTTTTAAATGCTTTCAAAACATGTCCTTTCACTTTTTCTCTACGACTTCTAAGTAAATGTCAGCTTAGGACTCGGTCCTCAAAGAAAGGAAAATGTTCATTTATGTACATTTCTCCTCAACAACGGGAAGTTTATACCTTCTCGGTCTTGAGCAAAGCCAACTAAACATTCAATGTTTTGAATGCTCAAGAGAAGTTCTAAGAAAATGATAATTAATACGGTAAATTGCAAATCATTTTCTTGTTGGGCACAATTTTTCAAGAGATTTTCAAAAAGAAAAATTCAAATTCTTTCAAAATTGTGTGCTCAACAAACTCCCACTCTAAGTTTTCATTCTAATCTTTTATTGAGGGGGATTATAATAATATAGTTCATTCTGCATGTACTCCTGTTCTCCCAAGACTTAGGTAGACATGTGAATTCTGAACATTAACTTGTTTTTACTCACTAATTGTCAAAAATTGTCACCACATATGCAATTTTTGATAGGGAGAATAGTGATTAAAATGTAATCA
This sequence comes from Tanacetum coccineum, assembly GCA_026074375.1. Lineage (NCBI taxonomy): Eukaryota > Viridiplantae > Streptophyta > Magnoliopsida > Asterales > Asteraceae > Tanacetum > Tanacetum coccineum. Next base: position 27,554 of record BQNB010037010.1, on the reverse strand, counting down.
ATATGGATTAATAACGGATACGATCTTCAATCTATAAGTGCGTTTCCAAACCTCGCATGCACAAATCTCTTTCATAATATGGTGCATATGTGTAGGGGGAGCTTTTTGGTAACTCTGGAAACTCTTAATGTTTCTTAAATGATTTCTCCGACACGTTGATTGATTTTTCATCAAATGGTTTTATGGATCCTCATGGCAATACCCCAAAGACCGACCAACCGTTATTTCTTAAGGAGTTAAAAGACGGTTAAGGTTAGGTATATTCGTTCTATGATCCAGCAAGAACCGGAGAGATCTACCTAGGAGCACTCCATTAGATAGAGTAGAAGTCGTAGGTATGATTGAAAAAATGAGTAAAGTGAGAATAAGGGAATATTGCCGACTGAGATGGAGCTAGTACTGGAACAAACCCAACAAGGTACTAGTCATGAAGTCTCGGTAAACACTAAAGGGGTTAAAGAATAAAAAAGAAATGTAAGGATAAAGGGTGTAAAGAAAAAAGCCCTCTATACAACCTTAGGCAGAAACCGGGTCAATACATAATCTATTGGTAATCACAAAGATGATTCTGATATTGAAGACTGACATCATGGACTCAATGATGTAATGCAAAACCTTCCCTAGCCACTCAGAATCTCTTAAAAGATTTCAATTTCATTTCTTACAGAGACCTACACGTTGCTATCGGCTTTCTCATTCCGAGATCGTTGATATTGAAAAGGTGGCAGTCCGCTCCAGCCTTCGTTTACCAAATAACAAATGTGCACTTATAGAGTCTAGAGCCAACGAGATCCATCAAAATTCTTACTAGGACATAAATTCTAATATACAAAATGATGTACATCATTATACAACATTTGGTATCCAAGGGTCCTACGCATTATCCTTGTGATAATTGCTAGAACATCAGAGTGATACTCTTTAGTATTCATAATGACGATGGAAATCCTGCTTAAGCCAACATCAAACAAGCTCTTGGTAGGTGGCTTGCGAGATTCTGTATGAATCAAGCTTGTGTCAACTGGATATCGATTTTGGTCCACTATATGAATTGATGACTCAATCAAAAAGATAGTAACTATCTGATTCACTCTTACCGTGTTGTTTGCTTTGAGAAGCTCTGGTAACGAGAATGGCTAGTACAGCTGCGAAACCCTGTCAAGGAGATTCTTATGAATCCTACCTGATCACAAGCAGTATTTATACTGATTAACGGGGAACCGTGGTTATTATAACCGTATTTGATGAAGTGACAAAGACACTTTCATCCATATATGTTTATCAGTAACCTATACTTGCAGGTTTCCCGACGGTATCAGCTTCTAGTCCAGGACGAGTCAAGATTCAAGACCTTATGCTCAATCGACAAAGATAAATTCATGATGAAAGCTCAAGTATATGTTTCTAAGTCTTCCGCAATCTCTGATGTACAAGCACTTCCTCAAAAGAACATCATCGACAAGATTACTCATAAAGTTCTAGTAATCATGCCAAAGAAAATGTTGAGGGAGATTGTTAGCAAGCTTTTAAGACCTTGAGCATGAGGGTGGCGACACAAGATTGCAAGGCGGCATAAAGATTCACAGAAAAAGATTTAAGAGATCTTAACAGTCAAGACAAATCAAGGCCAAAGACCACGATATCAGTATTTTGTCAAAGTATATCAAGTTAAAGATCAAGATCCTTGATCACAAGCATGCAAAAGGAACTTCAAAAGAATTTCCAAGACAACAAGGTTCCAAGACTAAAGAACGAAACAAGAAGTGAAGCCTTATGCAATGACCACCCCTTAGGGAGAGATTGTTAGACCTAGTATTATGTGAAGTGATGGTCATTAAGACTCCTGAACCTTGTATTAGTCTAGTGTATGTTCCCGGGAATTCTATAATGCTAATTGGGCCTAGTTACGGGCTTTAAGACTAATAGATATCAAGCCCGGCCTTGGAAGCCCACTTAAACCCAAGGCTATCTCATGTAACTTACTATATAAAGCCCTCTCCAAGTGTAGAGAAGGTGTTGCTCCATTTTTCTCTTTTATTAAAGTAACCATTTTCTTTGTTTTACTTTCTCTCTCTACAACCTCTCTCTCTCTCTCTAAACCTACTAGTAATTTATATGATAAGAGATGATGGCTGCGATTATGATATGAAGATTGGGTTTAACTGGATGCTTATCTTGAGTGGGTATCATGTGTGACTGGGTGATAAGAGATGGGAGCAGTTGTGGTTTTTGGGAGTATGATGGGGGCGGTTGTAAATTGGATTAGGGTTAGAGGAGTGATTTTAGGTATTAAGAATATTTTACTTATATCCCTACAAATCTGTGTTGGATACTTGGATCAAGTATTGTTCAAAAAACATGGGCTGAGTCATTAGCTATGTTGGTGGGCTGATGGGGTTTTGGTAACCGGTTCTTAACACAAAACATTGCCTAGTCTTATTGAGTGTTGGAAAGGCCATCATCGTTCTTGCTGAGGAATTTAGCCGAGTATTTCTACCATTGTAAGCCGAATTTTTTTTGACTAATGGCCTACGTTATGATATAATGGGCCTGACACTATGAATGGTTTATCTATTTTGGGGCTCGTGTTATCGGATTCACCGAGTATTAAAACACTATATTATCGGGTAAAGTATAAAGTGACACCACGTGTTTGTTTTTTAACTTAGACGGCCGTGTTTAGGTATTTTTTTGAGCCGATATTCGCCGTTAACTACAATCAAAAAATCACGAACCACAACCGAACACACAATTACATTACACTAAAATGACCTTATCAAAATTCCACTTCATTGATAAGGCTATTATTAAATTTTATGACTAAGGGGTTCTGGCCGTTGCTACTTACTTGGGATGAAGTAACCTCATGGGAGTGTACTTTTTTCGTCTTTGTTTTTTTCGACAACAAAGATGACTGTTCGGTGCATATACGGTTTGGTGATGAGACCTTTTATTATATAACTAGTTTATACCTGATGTAAGGATTACAATGTAGTACTCACGGAGTTATAGCTACAACTTTAAGAGTTTATCTAATTGTAGTGCTCTAAGTGACTCGACGTAGTTTTGAGGAGATTTCAAAGGTGTTGTAATTTTCGTATACTTTTACTTGGTGCGGAGTATATGGTACTTAGAGATTTGCCTCTGCACCGTTCTTCATCACGCGGATAGTACAAGATTAAGTCACAAGTCGGGGATTTTGCTTCATTCTCGGGTTCGTTTCATCGGGTTGTCTCCATCAGTGGTCATCAGTATTAGCCTACAGAATAGATAAGGGGATTTAGTTTGGGTTGATCAAGAGAGAATTGTAAAGAGAGTACCGACATCTTCTCACAGAGTATTGCTTATGCAATCACGGGTATATGAAGCTAAATAAACAGTTCCAGTTGGCATAAGATGTACACATGTGTAGGATGATTCCTCAGTTAGTCATAATCCTGGAGGGAGAAATGTGTACACCTGGTACTTAGTTGATTTTTTATGTTACCGTTTTGATGATTACCGTTTCAACTACATAGAGGGAGAAATTGCACACACTCGGGACTTAATTGTCTTTGGTGTAGCAATTCATATATGCACTTTCGTGAAGGGAGAAATGTATACATCAAGGACGCACAACAAGTTCACTTGATCGGACTTTATAGAATATGCCAAAGGTTAGTCCGCAGAGATGATTAGTGCTTCAACTTGTTACTTTGGTGTTACGGTTTCGACTTTGTAAAAGGGATAAAATGTGTACTTTGGGCTGAATTCAAACAAGACTGGAACGCTTCCTAAGTGAGACGATGTTGATGATATCATCCCTCCCATAATGTATCCTAAATGAGAAAGGAGGTCCATATATAGATCTCTACATTGATTCTTAATCAGTATCAAGGGTGTCTATTTGGGAGGGAGCTGAAGAAAAAAGAGCCTACTAGTTGGGAGGGAGTAAAAACTCAACTAGATACTACAATATGAAGAAATAAAGCTGGAGTATTCAAGAAGATCAAGATTATTGAATATTATCTTAAGGAATACTGGATTCCATGGTTATCATTTTACTTTATTTTTACTTGTAGGACACATTATAACCAATTCACGTGTGACACCATCTTGGAGGAAGATTGTTATCCTTACTATTTTGTAAAGCTGGCATCTTACACGTGAATTGGACTAGCTATGGACACTGCATGAAACGCATGGACTACTATTTTATACGAGGGATAGTCTAGTTATGTTTAGGCTATAAATACCCCCCATGACTCTCCATGGGAGGTGTGGATGTTCATTTTATTTTTCCCATTCTCTTTCTAATAAACACATACTTTTCATTTTTCTCCACCCTCTCTTTACTTTCTCTTACTAGAAAATACAATGATACATATTATTTACTTTGATCAACTAAGACCCCCCCGAAAAGGTGGTTTTGTAACGTGTACAATTAAAGCAATAGGAGTGTTGGTCAGAGAGACCTCATCCCTTGTACCTTCAATTAAGTATAATTGAAATTCAGGCCCAAAATCCTTTGGAATCCTATGCCTTTTACTTTTTCTAAGCTCAGGCTTAGGTTGCTGAACAACCTCCTCAGTGACCTTTTCAAGGACCACTAAACCACCAGAGTCTTTAGTTCCTTTTACTAGGGACCTCTGACTTGGTCTAGGGACTGATAAGAACCTATGCTCATCAAAGATAGCATCCCTTGATTCAATGATTGAGTTAATAGAAATTGAATCATTAGGTTCAATAACATAGAACCTAAAAGCTTTAGAATGCTCTGCATATCCAACAAAGATGCATTCAATGCCTCTTTCACCTAAAGTTTTTAGCTTTGGATCAGGGAGTCTTACAACTGCCCTACAGCCTCAAACTCTGAGGTAGTTCAGGTTTGGTTTCTTTTTAATCCAGAGATCATAAGGGGTAATCATGTTCCTTTTAATAGGAGCCCTATTTAATAAATATCAAGCTCTTAACATAGCTTCACCCCAGAACCTTGACTCAGCCCAAAATAGGACAGCATGGAATTAACCATTTCTTTTAGTGCCTTGTTTTTCCTTTTAGATATACCATTTTGTTGTAGAGTATAAGGGGCAGTCGTTTTATGGATAATACAAACAGACTAAAAATACAGAGTATCCATGTACTCACCTCCCCTAATAGTCCTAAAGCTTATAATCAGAGACCCTTGTTGTAATTCAACCTCTGTTTTGAATACTTTGAATTTATCTAATGCTTCATCATTTGAATGTAATAAATAAACATAACAAAACCTTAAAGCATCATCAATAAATGTCACAAAGTACTTTTTATTCTCTAAAGGAGTAGCATGCACATCACAGAGATCACTGTGGATTAGCTCCAAAACTCCAGCTTCATGTTTTACATTTTGAAATGGTTTCTTAGTTATTTTGGTCAGCATGCAAATCCTTTAACATATCTTGCATTCTCTTAAAGTGGACATGGCCCAATCTAGCATGCCATAAAATTAAATCATTCAGTTTAGAGTTTGAGATGAAGGCTGAACCAATATTATCAGAGACAATATTAAGCATGAACATATGATTATTTAAATACCCAAAACCAATAAACACACCATGTTTGGATAAAACAAATTTATTTGATTCAATCACTTGTTTATAACCACATTTATTCAAAACACTAATAGAAACCAAATTCTTCCTTATATTATGAACATGCAAAACATTCAACAAAGAAACAACTTTTCCAGAACTAAACCTAAGATCTACACAACCACGTCCATGCATAAGGGCTGTTGACTCATTTTCCATGTGAAGAATAGATCTATCATTCAGCGACTCATATGTCTTGAACCAACGTCTATCTTTGCACACATGAACAATTACTCCAGAGTCAACCCACCACGCAACATCATCATCCTACACAATGTAAGCCTCAGATACATATGTAACATAATAAATCTGAAGGGATTTATTAAACATATTTTGACCTTTCAGAGGGTTGGAAGAACCATCCCCTGAACCCTTTATGCCTGAACCATTGGCTTTGTTACCAACGTTACCAGCTTTGCAATCCCTTTTCAAGTGTCCAAGTTTCCCATACTTCCAACAAGTCACTTTTGATATCTTGTTAGGATCAGCTCTGGTATCATGATGTTTACGTTTACCCTTGTTGTCATTGTACCTGGAGGAGTTGTTATGCTCCACCATATCGACAACAGAAGGACCAGCAACATTGTTGCCCTTTGGCTTGTCATTATCCTACCTCCTAAGAGATTCCTCAATTCATAGATGATTGTCCAACTCAATCAGAGTTAATTCCTCCTTCAAATGTTTCAAGGTGTGCTTGAAATCTTTCCATGAAGGGGGAAGTTTATCAATGATAATGAAACCTAAATGGATTCATCCATGTTCATATTATGTTATGTAAACCTTCCAAGTATACCAAGAAGTTCATTGTATTTTTCCAAGACTGGTCTTGAATCAGTCATTTTGTAATTTATGAAATTACTAACAAGGAACTTCTTACTTGAGGCATCCTCAGCCATATATTTGGCTTTCAAGGTATCCCATAGTTCTTTAGAAGTTTCAACATTCTGGTAAACATCAAACAAAGAATCAGACATACCATTGAGGATTAAACCTCTACAGACATAATCGTCATTGTCCCATTTTGGCCCTTTTCCTGACTTGCTCCACAGTTGGCATATCACCTCCATCCTCTGGCATGGGAGTAGTCAACACATACACCACACTCATGCTAGAAAGCAAGAAGTGTATCTTCTTTTGCCATCTTCTGAAATCCACCCCTTCAAACTTTTCAAGCTTGGCAAAGTTTGAAGCCACGTGTTTCATAGCAGCAGCTATTGATTATCACAAAATAGTTTACTTTGATTGTTGGAGGTTGTGAGTCCCAAATTAGGGTGAAGATAATGAACAGCCTAACTACGTACCAAAGATGGTTACCGAATATCACTTGGAATCGTGTAATCACTTTCCAAAGTAAACTATTCGACCTTATTGCCTGGGTATCACGAATATCTACTTGGGATAAGACCAAATGTATGTTCTTGTTTGAGGCACCAATCAAGAACCCTTGCGCATCCAAGTGTTTAGGTTTTTTGTGTGTCCTTCATGCAGTTGTGATCCCTCTATATATAAGGGATAAAATTAAAACCCTAGTCAAAGATTTATGAGAGATTATAGGAGATATAATTTCATCCGTAAATAGCCTCTTTGATTTCAAGAATAGTGGTTACATAACCATATTAATCGTGGTCATTAAATGTGATTGTAACTTACCATAATAAACGGTCAAATCAGTTACAAGTCATTGAATTCATTCCAACGTGTCATTCATTTAGTGTTCTGAACCATCAGCTAGCCCACTGGGGAACATACCTATTGAAGATTCAAACTGAACCACTCACTGATGAGTTAATCCGATGCGGATACTTCCTCTAATGGTATCCTTCAGCTTAAGCTGAAGCCACCATACTGATGAATATCCTTTAGTCCAGAGTTACTCACTGAAGAGTCAACTCACTGAAGTTCATTAGTGGCTTGAATTCCATTTTACCACTATCAGAGTCAGCGTGTTTAGTGACCTATAGGTGTACACTCCGTACCTCCAGCCCTTATCCAATATGAATTGAACCCACAATTAAACTAAATTTCCGACAGATGTATATGCTTAATTCTAAAAACTACTCGCATCAAATTATATATACATTTGGCATAAGGTGGAGTAAAAGTTATATTATACATAAGGTGAAGTAAAAGTTATATTATACAGATCAAATAAAGTAAGAAAAAAACTTAAAATGCGAAATATGAAAAATAAGTATAACTACACATTTGAGATTTATCAGTTTGAATTAGATGCATTTAGAAGATACATGTAATCTTATGATCAAACCAAGAACAAGAGTGAGATATGGGTTGTGATGTTAGAGAGAGAATGGATGGAAAATGGATGAAGTTTATTA
>BQNB010037010.1:0-15741 GCA_026074375.1 Tanacetum coccineum | reverse complement strand
TTTAAGCTTTTATGCATTTTTCTTTCATTAGGGGCATTTTGGTCATTTTACTCTTATTGAGATTTTTAGGTTTTACAAAATGAATACAATCTTTTATTATATTGTTATCACCAGTAGCGTAGTTTATTATTTAGTTTAATAGCTAAAACCAACCAACCTCTCAAAAATATGATTTACCTGTTTTCCTATAAACATAAAAACACAAAAAGAATCTTCTCTCAACCCTTAGAATTCTGTTAGACCGTGATCTAGCCTTCCCAACCTATTCCCCTAGAGAACGATAACAACCCCCGAGTCTTGCCTATACTACACTACAATGATTAGGTACACTGCCTAGGGAGTTGTAAAACTTCTTGTAGAAGTCCCTTACGACAACCGCAACAGGAATATATTGCTTTATCTGGGTGTTGTGCTCAAATCCTATGGATGAGTTCAAAGCTAACAGATTATGGTTTTCAATTCAATAAGATTTCTCTGTACTACGATAACAAAAGTGCGATTGCTCTATGCTGCAACAACGTTCAACATTCAAGAGCAAAGCACATCGATTTACGCTACCATTATATTAAGGAGCAGGTGGAGAATGGAATAGTGGAACTCTACTTTGTTCGGACAGAATATCAACTGGCTGACATCTTTACCAAACCCTTGCCAAGAGAAAGATTCAATTTCTTGATCGAAAAGCTCGGTATGAGAAGCATGTCTCCGAAAACGCTAAAATGTCTGACAGAGGAAGAGGACGAGTAAAGGTGGTTACTCGCGATATATCCTGTATCATATGTACATAAGAAAACATAAAAACTCAAAAATATTTTTTTTTTAGAAAAAATAAAAGTTAAAATGAAAATCTTTTTGTGTTTTTCTGATTTAAGTATTTACGTATTATACAGGATATTTGAATAGGTACCACCACTATTCATCAACTTCATCTGCCAATTGTTTCAGAGTATCCGGCGTAAAACTCCGCATTCCCAGCTTGTTGATAAGAAATTCAATTCTTTCTCGGCCAAGAGCTTTAGTGAAGATGTCCGCCAATTGATATTCCGTATTGACAAAGTAAAGTTCGATCACACCATTCTCAACATGCTCCTTGATGAAGTGAAACCGGATGTCTATATGCTTTGATCTGGAATGTTGAACATTGTTGCAGCATAAGGCAATAGCGCTTTTGTTATCACAGTACATTGGAATTTTATTGAATCCAAAGCCATAGTCGGTAAGTTGTGATCTCATCCAAAGGACTTGAGCATAACAACCAGACAAAGCAATATATTCAGCTTTCGTACTGGATATCGCAGCGCTTTTCTGCCTTTTTGATGACCAGCTCACAAGTCTATCACCCAAAAGTTGTATACTGCCAGATGTGCTACGGCGTGTATCTTGACAACCAGCATGATCCGCATCTGCAAATGCTGTTAGTGCAAAGGAAGAATCCTTCGGATACCAAAGACCCCGATGTACGGTTCCTTTTAGATACCGAAAGATCCTTTTTACTGCATTTAGGTGCTTTTCGGTAGGCCGAGCCTGATACCGGGCACACATGCATATAGCAAATTGTAGGTCAGGTCTACTGGCTGTAAGATAAAGGAGGGTGCCAATCATACCACGATAGTGTGATGGATCTACAGCTTTCCCTTCTTTATCCTCATCCAGTTTGGACTTCTCCACCATGGGAGTATCCACTGGGTTACAAGATTCAAAGCCATATTTCTTTAGTGATTCAAGAGCATATTTAGATTGGTTTATGAAGATGCCTCTGGGACTTTGAGAAATCTGTAGTCCTAAGAAAAATGAGATTTTACCCATCATCGACATCTTGAATTTTAAACACATTATTTTAGCGAATAGATCACAAAGTTCAGGAGTAGATGCAACAAAGATAATATCATCGACATAGATTTGTACCAGTAGAAGTTCGTTGCCTGTTCTTTTTTTCTTTTTTGCGGCGGGGGGGCTGGGGGGGGGGTAGGAGCAAAAGATAATATCATCGACATAGATTTGTACCAGTAATAGTTCCTTGCCTTCTCTACGGATGAACAGAGTAGGATCCACTGTAGCCTTTGAGAAGTTATTTGAGATAGCAGGAATGAAGACATCATATCTACCACGCGCCGTGGAGCCTTGTTTCTAACCCATAAAGAGCTTTCTTAAGCTTGTACACGTAGTTAGGTTTGTCTGGATCCACAAATCCGTCCGGTTGGCTAACATAAACCTCTTCCCGCAGATTACCATTCAGAAACGCAGTCTTCACATCCATTTGATAGATGACCATGTTCATATGAGCAGCAAATGCTAGAAAAATTCGTATAGCCTCTAGTCTTGCAACCGGAGCGAAGGACTCTTCAAAATCGATTCCTTCTTCTTGATGATAACCACGAGCGACCAACCGAGCCTTGTTTTTCAGAATACCTCCTAACTCATCAAGCTTAACCTTATAGATCCACTTAAGAGAGATGACAAATGCTTTGTCAGGAGGAGGAACAAGTTCCCAAACCTCCAGACGTTCAAATTCATGAAGTTCCTCTTGCATAGCTTCAATCCAACATGCTTGAGTTAATGCGTCTTTGTAGTTCTTAGGTTCGACTGATGTGAGAAAGGCATCATAGTAGCAGAATAAGGCTTGTTCATGGAGTTGTAGTCGTGTGGAAACTGGTCTGTCGAGAGCACCGATTATATTCTCAAGTGGGTGATCCTTAGTCCATTTGCTATTGTGTTCAGAAACTTGGTGATCGGGAGGCACAATTGTATGAATAACATCTGATGATGAGGATTGATCAGAAGTAACTTCTGGAATTGGAATACCAAAGTACGGATCATTACCCATATGTGCAACTTCAATATCATGATTATCTTCTTCAACATCATGAGAAATAATAGGAGTTTGAGTTTCTTGTGTTGTATGAGAGTTACTTGGTGATGGTACATCTTGATCAACTGTAGTTGAGGAAGGTGAGCCAGTTGATACAGCATGTTCATGTGCAACTACTTCAGGAATAGGAGCAATGACTTCTGGTGCTTGTAAATCAACATAGGGTGGGGGATTAAGTGACTCATCAAACATTGGTTGAAACAACAAATCCCAGTCAGATCTCGAAGGTGGTACAAATGGTGTTGAAGAAGGAGGGTTTGGCACGAGTCCTGAACTGATTGTTACAGGAGTCATATCATGAAGTGCGGGTCCTGAACTGCTGTGTTCAGAAGCCATCGCGGTCAGCTCATCAAAGTCAACATGAATGGTTTCAATTATTCGTCTGGTACGTCTGTTGTAAATCCAAAATGCTTTCTTCGTGGGTGCATATCCAATGAAAATACCAATGTCAGCCTTCGGTTGTAACTTGCCCAAATTCTCGCTATCATTCGTTGGGTAGCAGAGTGCACCAAACACATGTAGATACGATAGATCGGGAGGTTTGTCGTGTAAAAGCTCGTATGGTGTTTTACCGTGACGACGACGTATCATGGAACGATTTTGGGTATAACAGGCTGTGGCAACCGCTTCGGCCCATAGAAATAAAGGAGCTTTTGCATAAATTAACATAGTGCGGGCTGCTTCAATTAGCGTACGATTTCGTCTTTCAACAACACCGTTTTGCTGTGGAGAGCGTGCAACTGATGTTTCATGAGAGATGCCAACCTTCTCATAATATTCATGCAATGTCTGATTAACAAACTCAGTTCCATTATCTGTTCTGATGCGACGAACGGTTTCCTTAAGCCGTACTTGGATCATCTTCAAAAAGTTGATAATAAAAACTGGAGCCTCATCTTTTGATCGTAAACATTTTACCCATGTAAATCGAGAGTAGTCGTCGACAATAACGAGGATGTACTTCTTTCCATTGACACTCGCGACACGTATTGGCCCACATAGATCCATATGCAACAGATAGAGTTTTTCTTGATTGGTGTCCTCAGATTTGGGTTTGTGGGGTTTCTTTGAACTTTTGCCTAATGCACATGCAGAACATAAGTGATCCTTTTCAAACTTGAGCTTAGGGAGACCTCGGACAAGTCCATGTCTTGCAAGATGATTGATAGCACCAAAGTTTAAGTGAGATAGACGACGATGCCATAACCAGGACTTGGTTTTAGATGCCTTTGACAATAGACAAATGGGAGAGGATGCCATCATATTCCTAAGTGAGAGTGTATAAAGATTATCCCCTCGAGATCCCGTCAATAAATCAACACCTTCTAGATTGCGAATGAAGCATGTGTGTTGACGATAAGCCACTTCGAGATTGGAAATCACAGAATTGTCAACAGAAAATTGATTATGTCCAAGTCCTTCAACGTAATTAAACTTGAAATAGTAACATTCCCAATCTGATAGTCTCCATAACCCATTATCTTTGCAACTTGATCATTTCCGAATTTGACTGTACCCAAGAATTTACTGATGAAATTGGTGAGCTGAGAGCGATCTCCGGTCATGTGCTTCGAGCAACCGGAGTCCAAATACCAAAGGATGATTTGGACAACCTGCATTCATTAAGAGAAGTAGATGGAATATTGGTTTTTGTGGATCCCCATGATTTACTAGGTTCCTGTTTGTTAGCAGACATTGGTTTTATAACCTTAGTTTTGCTAACGGACTTAGTATTCTTATTCTTCCTAGGTTTCCTTGAGTATACCAATTTAACCACAGGTTTGGGTGATTCAGATTCTAGAACTATTGGTTTCCTAAAAGGCACTTCATTAGTAGTGGTAATCCTAGTTAAAGGGCACGCATTTCCTACAATAGTGAAGGTCCGACCGGTAGGTCTCCAAATATATCCTATCTGAGTGAACACTTTTCTGTTGGTTTCCAAATTTCTTTCTTAGATTTTCTCTTCTTAGATTTAGCACTAAATTTCACATCATTCATAGAATTAGAAACACACAAATTATCAGAAGACATGCAATCATCACCGTTAATACAGGCATAATCAGAATTATCATGTTTCTTGGAATTCTGCACAGACGCAGATCCATTAACTTTAACAGTGCCATTCCTTTTATTCAAACTAGATTTAACGTTCCTAGGGTGAGCTTCTACTTTATTCTTCGAATTACTACTTGGTGTTTGCAGAATCCTATCATTCTTGGTATTGCCTGAAGGCTCTGATCCGCTAGCACTAGTAGAAAGTCTTACTCCTGTAGAATGCAACACACGCTTGTTAGAAACTAATTTTGAAGTTGAGTCTGTTTTTATGTTTTCTGTGGATGTAAATGATTTGGCAAACCTAACTTTCTTGTCCTTTTTCCTCGGTGTGATCTCAACTAATTGAGGACCAAAATTGTTGATGCAAGGGCAAGATCTACTTATGTGTGAAAGCAAATCCTGAATGACTTTAGTATACCTAAAGGCAGACTCTAAAAGTGAATCTTGAGGGTAATTTGCTTTTACTTGTTGCCTATATCCCTAAGGACCAAAGCTTCTTCTTGAGTGTGCTTAATATACGAGGAGTGAGCAGTCCTTTTATTCAACAATTTGGGCGTGATTGGTTCCATATTATCCTTAGACACTTTTGGATCAACAGAGTGGGTCTCAGTAGCCTCCTTATCTAATGCTTTTCCTTTAAGTTTCCTTAACTCATTTTTTAGGGCTGCTATGACCAAACCTTGTTCCTGAAGTTTTGCATTTAAATCAGAAATTTCCCTAGACTTTATATTGACTTTTTTAATTAACATATCACATTGTTCTTTTGATTGAACACCTTTTGGTTTAATCGAGTCATAAAGTTGTTTCATAGTCTGTTTCAATGCTCAATTCTCAGAAACCAAGTTTTGTTACTCTATGTTCTCATTTCAATGTTAGAGTCTCATTTTCATCAATGTCTATTTTGACTTTTCTATCATCCACATTTCCCGTTTTAGAAGTCTTTAATTTGCTCTTTCAACATGACAATGGTCTGTGTCTTTTTTGCTAAGACTAGCTCTCAATTCACTTATTCAAAACAACTGAAGTAAAACTTGGAGCCATTTTGATTTAAACACGTTTTCTTGTTGAAAATTTTCTTGATTAATTTGAGAATCAGCTTCCAAGTGATGCAATCTTTTCCAAGAGGTCGTGAAAACTCTTACTTTGTTTAATAGTAAGTTTCTATCAACAAAATCCTTTTTGTGAGATTGAGAAGCTCAGTCTTGAGTTCGAGACACTTTTGACATTTATTCACAGTTTCACAACCTTCATTCACAGACAAATTCACAACAGTTTTTACAATATCCTTATCAATGGCTTGTGCCAAGAGTCGTTCATTTTCACTCAAAACTTGATTTATTTTAACTTCGAAAGTTTTGGACTCCAAGCGATGTTGTTCGACAGCCTGTTCCATTTGATAAAAGACTTTTTGGACATCGGCAAGTTCTTCAACCAAGTATTGATTGAAGTTATTGAAGATATCTTTTAATTCTTTTATAAACGGAATGATTTCATCTCGAAAACAAGCCTTTGTATGTTCAAACCCCCACGTGCCCTCAGTGATAGCTGTGGCAGTGGTTCTTTCTTTGACAACCATATCAAAGCCAGTAAGATAGCGTTTGAGCTCTTTCAAGCTAGTATACACCATACTTACTTTTGGAAGTTCTTTTGGAACCTCAACTTTGATGGTTGTGGAAGAATGAGATGGGTCTAAAGCTGGGACCGAAGTCGCTTTCCAATAGGCATGTTCACTATATAAATCAGATTGTCGAACAAATCGTTTGTTGTAATCGTTATTAAGAATAGCATAATTAATGGGTTTCGTGTTCACTCTATGTTTTACAACCAATGGATCTTGTTCTTTCAAAAGCATTTTTGAACGACTCTCTTCACAAAGCATTAATGTTTCATCAGAATCGGGAATCACAACAGTATCCATTTTAAGAATGACATTCCCGTCATACAGTTTTGGCTTTGACTCCCGAACTTTCTTCAGATAGAAAGGTTTTTCAAAACCGATTGCTTGTTTCGTGGAATGATCATAACAAATTTTGGATTTAGTCATCATATGAACAGTTTGCGCAGATTGACCTCTTTTGAAAATGATATTATCAAGTTGCTTAATTTTCTTTTCTAAAGCAATTTCTCTATCAATATTTTTGTTTTCTTCCATTTTTAAATCATTTTTGAGATCAGAAACTGTTTTCATTAAAGAATCCTTTTCTTGCACTTGTTCAAAAAGAGTTTCCTTAAGACGTACAATCTCGGCATACTGTTCATTTGATCCTGAAAAACTGTTTTCAACATTTTGCATTTCTTTCAAATCTTTAACCTCTTCTTTATATCTGTCAAGCTCGGTAGTCAAAGCTTTATTAACATTGGTGCAGTGCATCACTTGGGTATTTAATTGTTCAAACATAGATAATATCAGGACATCTTGTTGAGCAGAAGAGTTAGAATTCTGGACAGTTTCCTGTTGTGTTTCACTCAATTCTGAGGAATAAGGAATGATATTGCTATCACTGATATTTCAGTTTCTCCTTACTCACATCATTAACTATTCAAAGACGTCATTATCTGCTCACTGTTGATTGAATAAGTCATTGTTTCAGATTATCTGGATTGTGTACCTCGTGAGGCAACTGAGCCAATCCAGGAGAGATTTTGGCCATGAGGAGCAATCTTAGCTGAGTTGAGTTCATCACAATCAGAGTCATAGGCATCCATATCATCGCTTTATTAAGCAGCATTGTGTGATGACAGTTTGAGAGGTTTGGATGTCAAGGAGTCCTGGATCTGCCAAAAATGCGATTTCTTCCTCTGTTAAAGCTTGGCCACCTGCTTGAGCTTGAACCAGCAACACTTTATCATTGAACCATGTTTCATCCCTTTTTCTCTTGGGCTTAGTACACTGCTTGGCAATATGACCTCCATTTGCAATTTGTAACAATTACATTCCATGTTTCCCCCGTGTTGTCTGTCCCTGCACCCAGGTGTGTAATTTTCTCGTTGTTCCACAGCGTAAGAAGTTTGTCTCCATGAATAGGTTGCACAATACTTTTCCATCTTAGATGGTAGCTGTTGAGAGGTTTAAACGAAGTCCTTAGCTGTTGTTGTAAGTAAGGATACCGGGATGTGACATCAGCAGTTAAAAATGACAACATGTGATTATCGCATCAATTGGATCATCCCTTTCTAGGAATACTGGAACATACTAGACCGAGTCTGGTTGGGAAACTTTAGGTTGTTGCTGTTGATAGGTTGAGCTAGCATATTCCAATGTAGGATTGAATGGGTGTGGAGAAAACCGTTGTGGTGAACAGTGGATTGGTACTCAAATTATGGATAATGAGTAAAAGAGGTGTTGATTGATTGGTTGTGAATTGTTATGAGTCTGATAAGGGTGTAACAAACTATGAAGACGATATGGTCGAAACAGATGTAGAGATAGAACTTAGGGTGAGTTGTAGATGAGATTGATAAGCGGCTAGTTAAAATTGTGAGAATGCAACTAAAGCAAGAGGATCGTAGTTGCGTTCATGTCATCAAACGAACTTCATTGCATGTCTTTCAAGTTGCTGCAGTAAGCATGAAGCTGATCAATCATTGGTAGTGTGCAAGTCTTTATGACCAATTTAACATCAGTAACAAAATTTGCTCCATTCATCAGGAAGAGTGGTTTAAGAACTAGGTGTTAACTTGAAACTGTTCCAATAGGCATCATGTAGATTTACAAACATTGAGTAACAGGGTGAACTCTTCAAGTAGTACGCATGTAGCGTACGTCTCCTTTCTTGTAAGTGAACTTACAAATTCATCAACAGCTTGCACTCTACGATCTTGTTACGTTAACGACGTTCCTTGCATTAGCAGCTTAATCTTCTCCCAAAAGATCTTTTGCAACACGATGTTGACTCACAAGAGCATAGATTTAACAGTTGAAAGCCTTGGGAATGAATTGTATTGCTTTGATGTCACAATCTGCTTGAATGGGCTTCGAGCTTGATCAGTTCAACATATTCCTTAAGCTTTTACTCCATCCTCATGATTGAAGGCCAAACAAGTGGTCCTTTTTCAACAGAAGCAAGAATCATTCTTCCATGTGGTCTATTCATCATATACAGTTCCATTCTGCTTTTCCATGAATCATACAAGTGTTTTTCAAGCATCGGTGGTTTGTTGTCTCCTCCAGAGAGAAGTGACTTATCACAAATCGTCATTGTGGTATCCCAAAGATTACAATTGATCGATCAAGTGTGAAAGGAGATAGTGTTGGTTTATGTGATTATTGAGTCTTGAAATGAAACTACACGGGATTTTACAATTCTCGACAAAACCGGGAAAACAAGTGTTTGTTATTACGGATTTTACAGTCCAAAGAAATAAAACCGTATAATTTAAAAAAAAATGTTAAGTATTAAACTTAAGTTGGTTTCCACTAGTTCGGCTTATAAAATTTAACTAATTCGGTCCTACCTCGTTCGTATTCCTGCTATTTCGCTATCACTAGTTCCAATTGTCAAAGATACCTAGTTTCGTCCTGCTAGTTCGATTGTCACTAGTTCGATTGTCAAGTTTAACTAGTTCGGTCCTACTCGTTCGGTTCTGCTTGTTCGGTTGTCACTATAAATAAATGACTCGTATTCGTTTCCAACTTGAGTACTGCTCGTTCGTTCAAACTATAATTATTCTAGTATCGGTTGACTTGTTCATCTTACTCTATCGGTATTCCTTGTTCGGTCCAAATTTACGAAAACTCAAATGCTTTAAAAACTCAAAAAACCACATTTTTAATGGTTTTTAGCAAAAATCTCGTACAACTATGTTATATCCCTATAGGAAAAAGAAAAATGAAAACTTAAGGTTTTTAACCAATAAATTTTAAATCACTAGTTTGCTCTTTGTAAAGGATTTTGAACACAAATCAAACACGAAAAAACAACTAAACACACCACTCATGGCTCTTGATTACCAAATAGTCGAATTCTATTAACATATGACAAACCAAGAACAAGAGTGAGATGTGGGTTGTGATGTTAGAGCTAAATGAATGGAAATGGATGACGTGTATATGATGAAATGTTTCCCAATGGAACCACCAACAACAACAACCTCTCCCAAGCAAAGGAAGAGGTCCTTATAAGTTGACGATACTTTTTTGTGTTTTTCCCAAACACCCCATACTAACTATTGTCGTGTCCTCCCAGCAAGATGCCCCTTAAAGATAAACACTATAGAAAAACCAAGATTCTCAATCCCCCTCGACTAATTACCTCGAAAAGTAGCTAAGTGTTCATCAAGGGGAATTAAAGAATCAATAGCTTTGAAAAGCCCTGGTTTGACCATTTATAAATCTACACTTATTACCACACATATTTTTATATTTTTTACCTTTCATCATTTTTTTTGTACTTTTCTTTTTAAGCAACTAACTAACATGTTTGACTTTCGTTATTTCATAACTTTAAGGGTCATAGAACAAGACGCACTTTAATCCTAAAATGCCCAAAAAGATAAATTTATCGTCCCCGACTTTTCACTTGTCCCAAACCAAGCTTAAAAATGAAATCATTGTTAAATATAAGTTAAGATGCTAACACTACTCATGTTTGTAACTTGTGAACTTTTCACTCCGACAATATATATATAGGTGAATGTGACGAATTCGAAGTTTATAACCATGGATCAACGTTTTGTAAAATTGCTATGCTTCACGTTCCACCCGAGAATAATGAGTTTGAGGGAGAGATCATCCAATGTAGCACTTTCGTCTCGGCACATCCCAACCGATGCTGCTAAGTTACCCAGGCCAGTTGACACCACACAGAGACTATAAATCGAGACTCACTGACCTTCGGTTTTCAAAAACTCTTAGGCTCCGTAAATACATAGCTTATGATAGAAAACCACAACTTAACATGAAATAGACTTAAGTTCGAAGCATATATAAATTTAAGAAAAAAGATTTCCCTATAATATTAAAACAACATATATTACACTTCAGATTAACAAACCATGAACAATTGAAACCTCGCCTTTAGAAGGCTGCAAACGTCGTTGTGAGCCGGCAAGATGTAGCAAACTTTTATCAGTCTCGAAATTACTATGCCTTATTTTAGAAGACTGCAACATCGATTGTGAGCCGACAAGATGCAATAAACTTTTATTAGCCCACAGGTTATTATTATTATTACCTCATTTTTCATTTTTTTATTTTTTTTTACATATAATCACCACGATATAAGAGAAAAAGTATTTTTAGAAAATTATAAGTATAAATTTAAACTAAAATTATTGGTATCGACTATACTTCAAAAATTGTTGATTTAATTTATTTTAAAAATAGCACGTATTATTAGTCCGGTTAGAAGCTTATGGGAGAGAAAAGCCACAAACTACACTTATGAGCTCTTAAGATTTCCAACTAATCCTTGTTTAGCATCTAACTCATACTTAACTCTATCATTTTCTGTTCTTCGCAAAGATCCGCGAATGCTTAGTCTAAAAGTTAAGGAACAAGCTAGAGCTCAACACGCTCGATCGAGTCAAAATTTATTCTTATTCTACCCAGCAGGAAAGTCAAAATTGTGACAAAACACTTATTGTTATTTTCGAAATATTTTTTAATTTTTTTTTTTTGGTATTTTGGTGGTAAAAACGGGATTACGTGAAAACAACGGCTGCAGGCACAATCAAATCGATAGATCCCCCCATACTAGAATTAAACATTGTCCTCAATGTTTTAAGAAGGGTCTCTACGTAAATCCTAAGCCGTTTATTAAGTATGCTTAAAGATAAACGTTAGTCGATAAGATTTGGATATTGGATTCCCAAAATGAAGCTGAGGATGTGAAGCTCGAGTGAACGAAGGACAAAAACCATGAGCACGAGAGGCTTCAAAAATCCGAGACAATCCTGTACATACAACAAAAACACAAAACACAGAAAAATGGAAGAGGCGAGCCTCCTCACAACACACTTATTCATTACTACTATTATAATTATATTAGGATAAGCATGGGTTGCCACCCACGAAGCGCTTATTTTTGTTAACCGAGTCTTGAGCCTGACTCGATCCCCCATACTTGAGTTGGTCAAGGAGGATAGAAATGGAGAAACGGAACATCCAAGATAGGAATGTCCTCTCCATAGATCAACATCGGGCTTTTATGATGAAAAAGCTTAGAAGCTTTAAAGCCCCGGTAATGAAGAAGGAAAGAGTGTTTCTCCTTTGAAGCAAGAACACCGTGATTGAAAACTTTGTTTTTATTTTCGGATGAAAATGGAAGTAAAGTATCAATCACGGGGGAATGAGTAGCAAGAAATCTTGTGGATTCAACTTCAATGCATATCCCCGGATCATAAATCTTGTTTCTATCTCTAGAAGGGGAAGAAACATCAAGATCGTATCCGAGACATTATGAGAAGGAATGAATTCAAAATCCATAGAAGGGTGGGATGGGTGGCAAAATGTTGTACATACCAACCGGGAGAGTCTCCCCACATCAATTGTTAGATCTCCCGAATCGGATATTCAACATGAAATGTATCGAATTTCTCGGAAGGAGAGTAGAATTAACGTCACCTTCCGAGTCCTATTCATCACACTCAATACGCGGTGTATTGAGTCCATCCGGAACCGTGTAAATATTTGATCTCTTCCCTAAGAGAGTCACTATCCTCAACGGGGATAGGAAATGTAGGAAGAGACTCGATGATTGTATTTGGATTAGCATGAAAATCTTCCGACGGATAGGGAGATGAATTATCGTATAACAACCTCTCCATAAGACTAATATATTCCTCGTGCCTCTCCTATTAATCAATTCATGGAGGAATTGTTATAGTTCACCGTGAACCATCGAGGAGAGAATCATCTTGGGAGAGGAAGCCATCAAAGTAACACGATTGAAGTAATGATTACAAGATAAGACTCGGTATTTCAAACGATCATTTTTCGTGAGTACAATCGAGGTCTCATTAAGAAATCGGATTAAACTCAATAGAAATGATTTCCTCTCAAGATTAAAAAGAGGGTCGGATAAGTTTTTTAAAACTCATATCGTAAAGAACCTCCTCTAGACTTAAGACTCGTCATCATTAGAGGTAGAATCGTCGAAGAGAGGATTAGAAAACGTTGAAAAATTCGTCGTTTGAGAATCATCACAATCGGGCACATCACACTCACTTTCGAAAATACCATCAGACTCACTTGGGGTATGGACAAAGTCCCAACACAATCTTTATTATTTCGTCCCGATTCTGTATTCGGAATAGTGTCGAGATCTTATCCTCCAATATAAGAAAGTCGATTTTGGTAAATCCACGTGAGATTGCGGAGGAGAATTTCTTGAATATTATTGTGTCGCAAAAGAAAACACTCGTCGTCGTCATCATCATAGCAATGGGAATCTTACGACATTGCAAGAGCTCTGGAGTATAAGATATCAAAGATAACCACTTGTTCTTGTCCGTTGTTAGTAACCAAATTGAAACATCTCACGAAGCTTACTCCATAAGAATCATTCATCACTTTTGAGCTTTTAGATGATGCATTCAGTTGAATTAATATGATTCCATGAAAATGCGAGGGTTAAATTGGTCAAAACCAAAAGAATTACATAGAGCAAAAATTTGGCTTCATAAATAATTTTCCATTCATTTGTTGACATTGAAAAGACTCATGAGTGCCCCGCATTTATTCACAAAATGTCGTAGAGATCACTTGTTGACATTGAAAAGTCTCATGCGGGCCCTCACAGCGGGTACAAACAAAATAAATTGTTTGTTAAAACATTGAAAATTTTGAGGGAAATAAAGTCTTGATATGTTAAAACCCGGTTCCGATTAGAGATACTCCCAACTTAAGGTGGACGAATGTGACCGGTAATGAGCATCGATCCCAGGAAAACTTATGAATACTCGGGTTGTGAAGGGGTTGAAATCGTTAGAGAATCATCGATAAAATTAGGAGTGGAATCATAAGTGAATGAACTTCCATCTCCAGAATAGCATGTCGGATGAAAACTTGGCAAAGTTTGTGGGAACTCATCAACGTTTTGATTGTTGCATGGTTCCGGATTAGAGATAATCGAGACTTTTGGTGGACAATTATAGCCATAATGAGCACCGTTCCCACAAGACTTGCAAGTACATTGTTGACAAAAGAAGCCATCCATCGGCTCTTCACACTCGTAACAACAATGATAGTCGATTAGTGGAGGACTTTGTGAAACATTTTCGGAAATATTTGGAGAATCATTTAAAGAAATCGGATTCGGATTATTTCCATATCTTGAAGCACAAATCAAACAAAGTCCTTTGCTAAGACCACTTCCACACCTCACGCAAGTACATCGTTGACAAAATTCACCATCTCTAAATCCCTTTACAATTGAAAGCATGACTTTGGGTGGACGAAAACTAACGGGGAATGTGGTGTGAGTCGGGAGCTTTAATTAGAATTCGATGAATAAACTTGTCTACTAAACCCACTTTAGAACAACAACTTCTTATTATACAAAGATCCACAAGACAACACTCTTTCGTGTAAAATATGATTCGAAACGAAAATCGATGACGCCATAAGAATGTAAACAATATAAGGGATAGAAGAAGAGTAAACGACAGAGAGATAAAGGAGATTATTTTTGGATTTTTGAGTTTTTTTTAAACATCATATTTTATTAACGGACAAAACGAGATTGAATAACTTAAACCGATAATCAACTTGCTTCACGGTAGCTCTTTAAAAGAAAAACGCACAAAGGAGCGGAGGAGTAGGAAAGCGCGAAGCTATTAAAAACCTTCTCCTTTCGGGTCGTAGTTCGTTGGAACAACCCTCCTTATACCCCTCTTATAGTTTGTTAAACTTTTAAAGGTGAGCCGTACCTCGCAAGTGACACAAAGGCAAGTTTTAAATCTTTTGTTTGGGAACTTATTATGATAATGCCTCAGTTGAATGCATTATATTGATGATGACTTTTATTTGTTTTTATATTTTTGGTTTTTTCTTGTTTTTATAAAAGAAAATGAAAAATATTTTTGTGTTATATTTTTTATAATAATAATAAGAAAATATTCACAAACGAAAAACAATAACTTCACGAGGAAGGGTCTTCAAGACACTAATCGTCAAAACCGTAACGATATTGTCGCAACACACCTCCCCGGCAGCGGCGCCAAAATGACAATGGCCTTCTTAGGGGTCAAAGTATCAAATAGTATAGTAGAATATCAAAAATATAAAATCCCCGTGAGTCAACCAAGTCAACCCTTTAGGAAAAATGTCAACAAACCCACGGGTATGATATAAATGATTCCGGGCAAGTATTACCCGGGTCGTTCTCCCAATGAGGCGTGAAATTGACGGTTACGTTATTGGTTTGACAATCGGATGCTTGAATAATCAAAGATTTGATTGGGTTTTCTAAAACTACGAGAAATTAATGCAATTTAAACTAAGGTAAACTTAAAACTACGGGAAAGCATAAAATGGCAATTAAATAACTTAAAAATCTACGGGAAGCATAAATAAGGCATAAAAGGAAAACCTAAGTCTAAAGAAGCATAAAAATGAAGGCAATTAAAGAAACTGGCTAAAAATGTTTACGGGAATTAAAAACGAACGCGACTTAAAAACCTAATTTATTAAATTTAAATCCTAAAATGATTTTCTAACTTTTAATTAATTCTAAGTGACAAAAAAGTAAGAACAAAGAAAACTAAACAAAAAACGGAAGTAAATTAAGCTTCAAAACGCGAAAACGAGAACGGGATTTTAAACCCGTTCTTTAAAAAAACAAATTTTGCAAAATTAACCCTACGGATGCAAATTT
>BQNB010037009.1:0-49739 GCA_026074375.1 Tanacetum coccineum | reverse complement strand
CTTCCTTTACTTATAAACTTTTTAAATTATTATGAACATTTTATATAGCTGAAATGCTTGTAAAAATTATGTTTCATATATTAAATATATTTTTTATCTCAAAATGGATGTGTACTTAACAAAAATACTAAATAAACTGTTCCATTTCTTGTATACACTTTTATAAAAGAAATGCTACAATCACATAATTTTTACAAAATAATTTTCACATAATGATGTGTAACAAATTGATTTTGTGACGGCATATCTTGCGCTTAAACTATTTACAGTAGTTTAACGTTATATTCTTGGTCCTTATATTTGCCAAAAATAACATTGATAGCCCTTCATTAATTATATCGATGTTATTTTTTGTAACGATAAGAACCAAAAACGAAACCTTAAACTATCAAGGATAGTAAATGCAATTTTCGCCAAACAACAAAGACTATTTATGTAATTTACTCTTAAGATTAACACCTAATACCCAATCATAAACAAAAACAAAAAAACCCTAGCCGCATCTCTCTTTAAACTTAAATGATCAGCCGTGTGCAGTGATATATACATCGAAAAATCTTTGTGATTTGAAGATGAAGTATGTTAAGCCACTCAGCTTATACCAGGATCTGCAAAAGCTGCATCCTTCAAAGCGAGGGCGACTGCTTGGTCTTAATGTTGGGGCGGATAACTTTTGGGCATATCATGTTGGTGTGGCGGTTTCGGAAGCTAACAACGAAGTTGCTTCACCTTACTGTGTTATGGAGAGGAAGAAAGGCAATGTTTATAACCGTATGTTCAACCGTATGTTTGCATCTAGTTTTCAAGACATGATAAATGAACTTTCTGTGTCGGTATTATTGTTGGACAACGCAAGGATCCGCGGGAGATAAAAATGACCTCTCGTTTGATACGTCGTTTTGAATTCCCAAGCGACCCATCGGGTAAATTCGAAGTAAAAAAATTTGTGGATTACCTTTCCAGGTCAGGGAGACTTGAATTCATTCCGTATACCTATTGGGAAGAAGAGTACTTGCTTCATAAGCGTTGCGAGTATATGATGTGTGGATAAAAAGGGAGCCAGGATTATCAAAGCAAATACTTGATATAAAGAATGCTGCCAGTGGAACCCTACGTACAGAGATATCTGCATGCTATGAACAACTATCCAGAAAGTGGACATGACTCTCCTTTGAATGATTTGGAGATACAATTTACTTTATGGCTTATCATGCACGGTTTCAGTATTTGGGCTAATTAAGAATCTAAATTATACGTAGTATGCAAGTTCTGTTATTTTTTTTAGAAAAGCTATTGAACTTTCATGTTAGTTACCCGAGATTGTATCATCTAGACCTGAATCCTTATTGCTCAGTTTCTGATAGGAACACCTTTGTTCCCCGGGTTTCATCAAGCGAGGTTTTTGAATCCAGCCTTGTTCGCGGGCCATCTTTTGGGAGGCGATCTAGGCCTACTGGGCCAACTATTAACTGGTCGTGGTCGAGGCCAATTCGTTCTGGACATGAGTCTAGTGAGCTGGCTGAATTAATGAGTCTTTTAACACACTTTAACCTTTCTGATGAACAAGACTCGTGGGAATTTTATCATAGATCCATCAAGACAATTTTTAGTAAAGGCCATTCGCAACCACATCTCTCTTCTGCCACCCCATCCTACACATTGGAAAAAAATGCTTCCTTCAAAGGTAAACATCCTTCTTTGGAGAGTAATGAACAGAAAGGTTCCAACCAGAATTAATCTAGACACGCGTGGCATTGATCTCGATACTTTACGTTGTCCTGTTTGTGATGATGACTTGGAATAAGAAGATCATATCTTCGCCGAGTGTTGCATAGCAGTGGATACTTGGAGGGATGTTCTTCTTTGGTGGCACATCCCGGGTATCACCATCACATCCCTTGAAGACGTTCTATCCTTAGCTGATCGTGTCCCTCTCGAATCAAAATTTCATCATTACTTTGATGTGGTAGTTGGCACTACTGTATGGCACTTATGGAGTTTCAGAAACAAGGTGACCTTCTCCCAAAAGCGTCCTCGAAAAGATCTCATTTTTAATGACATCAAAGTTGTCGGCTTTCACTTGGATTTCTAGCAGGAATAAGAATGTGTCTCCTAGTTGGTTAGAGTGGCTATGTAATCCATGTAACTCTTTTTTCCCTGTGTAATTGTTCCTTTCTAGCTTCTTGCTAGTTTAATGAAAACCGCCGTTCAAAAAAAACTAATTGTTTAACTTGAAAACGATCGAGAGAGTATGTATTGATGCAAAACAGGTATTTATAGATGTGTTCGTGAACTCAACCTTTGTTAGTTACTTTAATTATTTGGCCAAAAGCGTGTTTTCCCGTGTAAGATACGTGTGTGGTGTAACATAAACCCTAGCTATTAGTATTATCACGTAGCATAATTTTCCATCTAGATCAATTTGGTCAATTGTTATCCCATTAGAAATATAGGTAGTTTTTTTGTTTTTTGTCACGATTTTAAAAAGCCATCTCTAGCCAAACAAGCCTCTTTTTTTTCTCCATTTCAATTTCACATTTTTTTTGTCATTTTCTCAACTTATCCAAATCTTTACGCTAATTTTAGTTATAAAATCTATTCAACATAACAAAATTAGGTTTTCGATTTCTATTAAATCTCATGATATATTTCTTCAATCGTTACAAATTAGTTACATTTTCAAACATTCGAATTTCATCAAAATTAAAGTTTCATTCAATTTGAGGTAAAACGAAATTATTATGACAAATCTTTAACACAAACCTTTTCTTACAACATCAACTTAGCAGATAAATTGAGTGAGATACAGATGATGTTGTTAAAAATGAGTTTGTGTGTCTGTTTATTTTAAGAAGATGAAGAAAAGAAGTTTAAGTTGTAAAAGATAGAAGTGATTTTATTAGTAATACTCATATTAATAATAATAATAATATAAAAAAGTAATAATAAAAATATAAATATAAATAAAAATTCAAAAATTTAAAAGTATTAATAATAATAATAATAATAATAATAATAATAATAATACAAAAAATTACATGTGTGTGGATTTGACCGGGTCCTCACCTTTAACGCAGACCGGGATGGTTGATTTTGTGCCCGGTTGTGCGGTGATTGATGCAGCACATCGTAAACGTGTCAAGTACGAGGCTAAGTGTGCAGACATCGGATATGGTTTTCTCCCCTTTTCATTTTCTTCCCTTGGGGAATTAGATAAGGATGCGGTGACCCTACTGTAGCGGATCCGAAAGTTTTCCGTGACTCAAGACATTGGAGCACGTGTTGTTGTTCATATTTTTAATGGGATTAGCTTTGTTATAGCTAAAGAAGTGGGGGCTCAGCTGGTATCTCGGCTCCCCACTAACTTTTTATAAATATCTTATTTCTTCTAATAAAGTTATGTTACAATAAAAATTAATAATAATAATAACTTTATAATAATATTAAAATAATAAATTAAAATTTTATATTTTATAAATTTATAAAATATATAATAATATTAATTAAAATATTAAAGTAAATAAAATAATGTTATTAATAAATATAATTAAAAATAAAATTAAAAAGGTAGTAATAAAAGTAAATTGCAAAACACATCCCTCTTATAAGCAAAATGACACAAACACCTCTTATGTTGAAACCACGTTATTAGATAACGGGAAAAAAATTGCAACGTTTGTCTCTAGGCATATATAGTGTCTAACGTTTATTGACGAAAATACCTCTCATGATAAATACACGTTAGTAGATAACAGGAAAAAAATTACATCGTCCGTCCTTAATGATGTATAGTGCTTAAGTATTGCCAAAAAAATGTAGATGTTCTGATTTTTTTTTTCTGATAGAGATATATTGTGAAATTTGACAAAACATATACTTAATCACAATGTAAAGAAGATGGCATTAAATGGGTTCTAAACTATGCAATTCAATTTAGGAAGTTTTCTAAGCCGTAATATATAGTTGCCAACCAAAGAACTAAGTTTAGGGTGTGTTTAGTTGGGGAAAAATATCTTATTTTTCCAGAAATTTTTTCATTTGAGAATAGAAAAACTGAAAACTTGTTTAGTTGCACTTTTTTACAATATTTTTCAAAAAACAAAAAATTCTTATTTTCTAAATTTATAAGGAAAAATAGAAAACCACAATTTACTATTCTTCATTTCTTTTTTCCCCTAACAAAATAAAACTTAAATATAACTCAAATCAAATAAAACGTGAGTACCCTATCTAGAGGTGGCAAATAGGTCGGTTTGGGTCATGGGTCATGGGTCAACAAACAGGTCATAAGTTTTAAAAAATGGGTCCTAACGGTCATGGTCAACGGTTTGGGTCATATCGACCCACTTAAATTAAAAAAAAATGGTGTTTCAATACATTTTTTGAAAGTTTTATAAGTTGCGTCAGTCTTTTTGACGCTTTCGTTGGTTTTTTCATTTTTTTTAAGTTTTCGTGACGATTTTCATACATTTTCGTCCTTTTTTTTTTACGTTTCATCCGGCTTTTACTTTTTCGGCAGTTTTCTTACGATTTTCAGTCAATTTTTTTTACGTTTACGTTTGTTTTTTATGTTTATCGTCTGATTTCTTACGGTTTCGTCCGTCTTTTTTCGTATTCGTTCCGATTTTTTTTTTTTTTTTTTTTTTACATTTTCGTCCGATATCTACCGTTTTCTCCGATTCTTACAGTTCTCCGTCCGATTTCTTACCGTTTTTCGTCCGTTTTTTTTTCCGTATTTTGCCGGTTTCTACGTTTTTTGTCCCTTTTTTTTTTTTCCGTTTTCGTCCCATTTCTTACGTTTTACGTCCGTATTTCTTACGTTTTCCCCCGTCCGTTTTCTTACGTTTCGTCCAGATTTCTTAAGTTTTCTTCGCCCATTTTTGTCCAGATTTTTTAGTTTTCGTCCATATCTTAAGTTATTTCGTCAGATTTCTTACATATGGTTGTTTTTTGTTTTTCCTTCTTCTTTTTTTACGTTTCCGATCCGGTATTTTACAGTTTTTGTCATATTCTTAAACGTTTTCGTTCGATGTTTATTTTACGTTTTCATCCGAATTCTTTACTTTTTCGTCCGAATTCTTACGTTATCGTTCGATTTATTTAAGTTTACTATTTCTTAAGAAAACCTAAATAAAAATTGGAAACGAACTAAACAGGTACGTAAATGTAAAAAAATGGAAGAAAAACGAAAGAAATCGGAACGAAAACGTAAAAACAACGAAAAACAGTAACGCATCGATCGAAACGTAAGAAATCATATGAAAACGTAAACATACCTGACGAAACGTAAAAAGGAGGAAAACGAAACAAAAACAGACGAAAAAACATAATAAAATAATGAAACGACAAACGTAAATGTTAATTGAGATTTATATATGTTCGGTAATGTTAATTTCGAGTATAATACAAATTAAATATATGTTTATGATTGTAGTTAGTTTTTATTAATTTCATTTGTATTTTATTTTTTATTGTTTTTATAATCGTATACAAAGAGCTAATATGAAAAAAGATTAAATATGAAAAAAAATGAGTGAAAATAGATTCATCTAAACATATTTTTATTTTTTTTTAAAGAAAAATACAACTCCTATCTAAACAGGTTTTCAAAATTCCCAACTCTTCTCTAAAGAAGAAAAACCATCTCCTTCTTTAAAACTTTAAAAACAGAAAAACATGAAATTTTTTCCACAACTAAACACCACCTTAATGTCGCTTAAAGTAAACTCCGGTTTTCGTCTTTTCAATGCTGAGACCACGTCGTTTCTGTATCATCATTTCTGAGCTACAACATCAAATCATCAATGAACAATTTTGCATATTCAAACATATCTCCAAAATGAACTAGAATGTAATGTAAGGAAGGAAGAAAGTCTTATAATGATTTTTAGGTTTAATTACGAGTTGCCACACACACATCATGTTTACCTTTTTTCAGTATATAAAATTATAAATAATTAAGAGCAAGTTAAAAGGTCAATATAAGCATCAATTTGTAGTCGTCAAGTGGATCCACCAGCATATCAACGATCACAGTTTATTAGTTGTCATTAGCAATTATTATTAATTGTGATTGCTTTAATTGACATTAGTAATTATGTATCATTAATTGTTATTATCGTTTTTCTTGTATAGTCTTAGGACTCATCTATATATAAAAATGGCTAGTGATGAATACAAGGATATGGGGGAATTCACCTTCTAATATGGTATCAGAGCTAGAAAGATCTTTAAAACACTATTTTTTTCCACCTCATTACAATATAGTTGTCCTCCGGTTATCGGCAACTCGCCGATGATTCGAAAGGATCTCAAACAAATTTATTTTATTTTTCGCTTTTTGTCTCTAAATAATCAGCTCGTATGAGCTTTATGTGTGTGTTGTGTGATGGTGTGTCGTTCTTATCTCAATATGTGTGCATGTTTCTCTTTGGTTAAGCTTATTACTGCAGTGCATCTCATCAACGAGATAAATGAGAATATCTCATATTATGTTGATATAGCCATCAATCATCAAACTTTGTTTTTTAATCTTTGTTTTAACAGCGAAGATCCTTGTGGTTTTTGAAAATAGTTGGTTATTAATTTGTCGCTCATACCTAAAGGCAAAGCAAGCCATGGCGTAAAAATAAACGTCACGCAAAGGAGAAAACCGCAAGCAATAAACCACTATGCCTCAAAATACAATTATGCTTCCGTTCAAACAAACAACAAAGAAGATGAAGAAACCATCGGAGATCATTGTATTTTTCAAAAATAGTTGGTCAAAAATTTGCACACCTACTAAAGGCAAAGCAAGCCACGCAAAGGGGGATGTCGCAAGCAGCAAAACAACTATGCCCGCGAATACAATTATTCTTCTGTCTCAACAAATAGCAAAGAAGATGATAAAAGAAAAAGCGATTTTCAACTTATGTTCCGGTTTGTCCGTCGAGAAGCCTCCCGCTCAAACTGCGGGAGAGTATTAGTTGTCATTAGCAATTATCATTAATTGTGATTGTCTTGATTGACATTAGCAATTATGTATCATTAATTGTGATTGTCGTTTTCCTTGTATAGTCTTAGGACTTATCTATATATAAAAATGACTAATGCTGAATACAAGGACATGAAGGAATTCACCTTCTGATACAATTAGCATAACTAACTTTGACTAAATACTATCGAAGCATGCATGATACGATCTTTTAGTTTAAGTTGAACTAGATAACTAAACTATCTTTTAAAGTAATAAAAAAAACTTTTCAAACACATATACAGTTAAGTTGAAGATAGCTACTTCTCATAAAATAATAGAATGACCCATGATTAACCACAGTAATCATCTAACACTAAACGAATTGAACCCCTCATGGTTGAAGGAGCCTATACCTCTTTAGTTACCTTAAAGGGGCACTATTATTATTATTTGTACCAGTGAGATAGATATTATTTCTCCATAATTTATCATAAAAACGTAAAAACTCAGACATCAACTATGCTGGCAAACTTATATTATCTCAGAAATTGCTTAGAAAATGTATCAATAATGCAACCGACTAGTAATTGTGTCTGTGTATCTCACTAGACTAACGTTTATTCCATTAAAAACTCCAAAACTTAACAATTGATGTCACAATCAAGGGAGTGAACGTTGGCACTCTTTACATGACTTTCAGATATTAGCTTTATGTAGCTAATACAATTAGATAAGTAGTTACGTGTGTAGAGGGTTATACAAAGTCTCTCTTACAACAAAGCCCTCAAACCTAACAACAGAAAAATATCGCAATCAAAAGGGTTGAAGATGGCACTCTTAATATGACTTTGAGAACTAGAAAGGTAGATGTAGACTTGTAGTATGTATTGGGTTATAAAATTTAGATCAAACGGTTTACAAATGTGTATAGAGTCTATAATTAGAATGTAGAAAAAAGGTACAAAAGAAAGAGACTTTGGGATAGCAATGACGTATAATAAATTTATTTTCAATTATATACATATACTATGTGTTGAATAAAACTATGTCGTTTTGACATAGTTTACTACAGTTGTGCTACAGTAACCGGCCCATTGGGATCCTACTTTGGGCCGGTCCATTTGATTTTTTTTTTCTTTAACTAGGCAACTTTAAAAAAAAAATTATTCGCCACAAAATAGGAAACAAAATTATAAAAGTACTTATTTATTCAGATCAAAAAATATCCGCGACATGAGACCAAACACATAAGCCCATATAAAAAAAACTATTGCACAAAAATAATTAAAAATTTTTTTTTTGCTCAGCACAAAATAAGAAAAAAAAATTACAAAAGTATTGACTTATTCAGATCAAAAAATACCCACGACATGACGACCAACACATAAACCCATATAAAAAAATAATATTAAACATGAGACCGGAAAAATAAAGCCGCACAAAATACAAAAAAAACCAAAAAAAATAAAAAAAATTTACGGCCCGCATCAACGCGCGGGCAATCATGGTTAACACATATTTACCCAAATCTTATAATATTATATTAAAAAGAACCCAAATACCTAAAAAATAACCTTTAACCGCATAATTTTTAAAAATTAGCACACGCAAACCACACTTATAAAACTTTAAAATCTTATCATACAAATTTAAAAAAAAAACACCAACATCTGTAATAAAAGCAACGCGCGGGCAACTATGCTTGTTACTTGATATATATATATATATATATATATATATATATATATATATATACTAGTAACATAACCCGCCCGACGGGCGGGTTTGATTCATAAATTTTTTTTTGAGACAATGTTTGTCGTTTAGTTCTAATAGTTTTCGTGTTTCCCAAGCACCCTTCATTCTATAGTGACTTGATATTTTTTATTTCTGTTCCAACCACGCTTCTTTCCTACACCAATCTACCTGATCTAATACATCGTACATATAAGAAATACGTTTCCAGTCCGCTTTAAACACTTTTCATTGCTATTCTAACCTGATCCAAACACTCCTCACTGATGTAGTGACCCGATCCAAACACATTTTGTTTTTAACTCTATTGTAGGCGAAAACACATTTCAATTCTACAACGTACCTGATATAATAGTATTCTTACACCAATGTACATGATATAATACATTGTACATCTAATATACGTTACACATATGTTGTAATACACCAACCTTCTTGATATAATAGTATTCCTACAAACCTACCTGATATAATACACTATACATCCAAGAAAAGTGACCCGATCCAAACACATCTTGTTTTTAACTCTATTGTAGGCGGAATCACATTTCAATTCTACAACCTACCTGATATAATGCATTATACACCAACCTACCTGATATAATAGTATTCTTACACCAATGTACATGACATAATACACATTGTACATCTGATATACATTACACATATGTTGTGATACACCAACCTTCTTGATATAATAGTATTCTTACACCACTGTACATGATATAATACACTCTACATCTGATATACGTTACACATATGTTGTAACACACCAAATTAATTATTGAATGCATTAACAGCGAAAAAAATGTAACTAAATGTTTATATATTATGAACCCCTTCTTGGTATCTTAGGGTTACGGGTTAGAAATCCATGTAACCTTGTGCAATTCACCATATCGTTGATCAATAAACTCATGGTTTTTGGGACGTAAGTTTCTGAATGATCAAATAATACTTGCATAAGTATGAGATCCACCCAGTTTGGATACCAATGTTCTTATAACATGTTGCAAAAACCAAGTATTAGCCCCTATAATGTTTAACAAAAAACATAAGTTAGTATAACTCCAAAATCAAAACTTTGAATAATAAAAGCATAAGTTAGTATAACTCCAAGCTCAAGACTTTAGCAATAAAGAACAAACCATCAACTACCAAGTAACTGAAAATGAGCATTCATATCCTAGTATCGTTTTCCTCTCATGCAAAGAGGTTGTGATTACATATAAGTATAATATATAGGTATTAGAGTAAGGTAATTTAAAAGGGTATACATGTATAATACCTTGGCCCTCTTGCATTCACCTTCCATTGTGTAAGTTTTTCGTGTCCCGATTTGTCTGAAGGAAAAAATGGTGCAATTGAAACCTTCTAAAACTTCATTTACAATTGGAATAACAGCTACAAAGAGGTTTTGGCAAAAAGAAAAAAGTATTTTCTAACGGATACAACACCCCATCTTCAACATTAGCACTTCTTGTTTTGTTAGTTGTGACACCCTAGCCTGTTGATCTTTTCCCGTAGGCAACAAACCGGATCCTTGCCAACCGAGCTTAAGCGTAGATGATTAAAACTCGTTAAGCTATCAAGTCAAGCTCAAGCTTATGATTAAAACTCGATAATCTATCAAGTCAAGCTCAAACTTACCTTATAATTTTTGAGCCAAGCTCAAGCCCTGTCAAGCTCGAGCTCGGCTTAACTCGATTACACCCTATCCCGAATTCGAAGTTCAGAAACATGATAATGAGTTCAAAAACATGTAACTTTGTATCTTTTTGCTGAATGAAATCCTATAATTTCGAGCTAGGGTCATTACTTGCTAGCATATTTATTAGTTGAATATTGAGAACTTATAGGTGGTTATAAAAGATGAATTTGTTATATCTCACATAGTAGCATGACTAAATACAGGCACCTTATTGAGCAGGTAAAATATTATGTCAAAAGGTGTAGCTTTTGAACATTATCATACCACGTTGATCCACCAACATTTTTTTGCCTTTTTATATAAATTATTTTATTAATTATAAAGGCAAAAACTTCACCATTAAAATAAATATAATATAGCTAGTCAGGAGTTTATAAGCTTTATGACAACCAAACCAACCGATTTTCAGGGAAAAGGATGAAACTGGTAAGATTAAATCCAAAACCAATGGTAGATAAATGCAAACTTGTATACGTCTTCCTAAAGCGATAACATTCGATGCTTTTGTGGATAGTCTGTAGCGCATACCAATATAGAACCCAAGGATCTCTCCGTTATCAGGTCTATAGATCAACTACAGAAAAAGCAAACAACTTGAGCAATATGTAATCATTAACAGAAAGGCGCAAATTTTGTAGCAATTTGTAATCCCTGACTCAAAGTCATAAATGAAATTTGGGAGGAATGTTTCTAAAATCTGTTTCAAAGCGCATAATTACCTTAGCAATTCCATTTCCTTCATTTTCAGCAAGAGCTTTGGTGTTAGCTTTGAAGCTAGTCTTAGCAATACTGATTTCAAATCCTTCCTTCTCATACTTTTCTCTGGCTTGAGGCTACAAGTTTACGGGAAAAAACAGTCATAAAAAGCTTTCTCACTAAATAAAAAATTATTTAACATTATTGTATATATGTAGAAAATATGTCCACATAAGAAAAACATTTCTCTATTTAAACTCAAAGGATGATCATTTTATCTTCCTTCTAAAAGGACTCTTCGTTACCCATTTAAATTGTCATTAATTTTAATAGGTTAACCTGTAACATACTTCCAATATTCCAAACATAATTGATTTACGTTTTTTCAAACGCACAAATTAGCTGAATTTAGTTCGTGCATGATTAGTTTAGCAAACATAGGGAATAAAAGAAGAATTATAAGAAGCGCAAAAGAACATACCTCTGTTAACCCAACCATGCTGATTTCAGAATGGGTAAAACATGCAGCTTGGATGCTGAGATGATTTAGAACATGATCTTTCCCAGACACTTTCTCGACAACTATGTAAAAACGACAATTGCCAAGTCAGATGGGTAACAATAGTGCAATACGATCAAAGAAAAGTAAACAAAAGGGTCACATGCCTAGGCACTTGCTGCATGAGCAAGCATCATTTTTCCATTAGCATCACCAATGCAATACAAGTGGGGGACCTAATCAGCAAACTTATGTCGCGAAAACCAAGTATTATTAAATGCTTAAGGAGAAACAGAGATTTTGAAGTACCAATTCTCCATTCGAGTCAATAACGCGCGTGCGTTCATCAACTGGAATAAAACCACGTTGTGTTTTTACATTGACCTATAATAAGCGAACTAATTAGCATTTTTAATGACTGATTTTACTCATTAGAGCCTTAGATATAGTAGTGTATTAATAGGGTTCACTTATATTTTCCAAACTGAGACCTTGTGTAAATGGAGCCCTTCTCGTTGCAATGAGAGCAGCATCTACCTCTACCTGTAGTAAATAGCAAAGCACAAAAGCTAAGATGCACTAAGATAGGTAGTAGCTACTAGGATACAATTCAATAAAAATGTGACAAAATAACTTTGAGTTGAGCATGTTTATATAAATTGCATGTTGATGCATTGGTGTCATGTCAAGCCCAACAGAAAAAAGGATCAGGC
Source organism: Tanacetum coccineum (assembly GCA_026074375.1). Lineage (NCBI taxonomy): Eukaryota > Viridiplantae > Streptophyta > Magnoliopsida > Asterales > Asteraceae > Tanacetum > Tanacetum coccineum. The sequence goes on along the minus strand of BQNB010037009.1, from coordinate 37,407 downwards.
AAGAACCTTTGTGGCAAGGGTCAAATGCAGGCTTCAACTGATCTAAAGCTTATACAAACGTCACCTGTGAGATAATAAGAAGCGTCATCATATAATTGTACATTAGTTATTTATGCATACAACAAATCTAAAACGCCAGAATTACATGTTGCTGCTACAACCTTATGTTTTCTCTCAATTGTCTAATCTATTATATATCTTGATAAACTGTTGGTATGTGTGTAATCTTTTATATATCTTAGGGTATAAATTTAAACCAACACCCTTAAAAAGAAAAGTAACCATTTTTCACTGAGCCATTTGTCAGCAGTAAATCAAAACAATAATAAAGTTACCATCTTTAACAATTTAATCAGTTTCTTAATAAACATAAGCGTTAATCAACTTTAAAACGCAGAAGAAAAACAAAAGACAATGTTGGCTTACCTGAACATAATGACACCTAATTTGTTCACGCCAATCTATTTTCATGCACACTCTGTCATCAACAAACAGTGGCCGAATGACCTAAACAGGAAAAACCCCTGGTCTGGTGTACAACCAATATCCACATTGGTTAGCCTGGATATAACTTTGCCTGGTGATAAATCTATTTTAAATCCAGGTAATAACCACCTTTACATCTCGACAAAAATCATTCTAAGAATTCAATTCCACTCGTCATACATTCTATGGTTGTAAGGTTTACGGTATACAACTAGTGAATAGAAAAAACAGGGAAAAAAATATACCTGAGCCAACATTTAAGGCATGCATTCCAGGCTGTAAGTTCTTCTCCAATAACTGCAGGCAAGTAGCAATGCATAAGGTGCAGAAATGGTGCGTTAAAACCTACTTGCATTGACTATCTTCATTAAGCTAGAGACCCCTAAGGTTACAAACAATGCCCTAACGACAGTCCTCCATTATTTCAGCCACTTTCATTGACTGAATAACTCCATAAATAGATGCTATTGTTTTACTTCCACAATGACAACGATTACTTACGTTCCAAGAATAATGCGTACAGAGACATGGTTACAGACATGTGTGCACAAACTTATCTAACTGTAAATTTAATTATTCACACAATATCTAAAAAGTATGTAGAAAGTGCAAGTGTTGGATGCAAGTATCTCTATGTGACATATTGTAGGCTACAATGTCTGAAAAGTATTTATGTGAAGAATACGTACGAGGAAATACTATTCTGCAATCTATGGAAAATGTGACGCTTATACAAAGTACTAACAAATCTTACATGAAGTTTAGCACCTGAAACCGTTTAATTGCTGATGTGAACTCGAAAATCAGAAACGAAGAAACTTGTCGATTTACACCTGAAAATTAAGATCAAAAGATGTTGTTACCTTTATCCTCATTTTCCGCCATTCGTTCTTCTTCTTCTTTCGCATTCGTTTTTCTTCCTCGACAGCTTGTTCAACTGTCATTGCCTCATCTTGTTTGATATTTTTTCTACCCGTAAACACTCAAAAATGCTTGTGTACTGTATAAAGGCGTGGTAAAAAGTTAAGAACCTTAAATAAGAAATCCCAAACATCATTTAGATGGAAATATAGTTAGCCCAAATGAGAAGAATTCAAAATTATGTTTGGGTGCCATAATTGATTTTCACCATCCATTCACATCTAACGCAAGTATTCTGTTTCTCTCTGAAACTTAATCCAAAGTTAGGATATGCTAAAGCTGTGCCATTTATAGGTTACGGTTGATTGAGCTCAGTTTTACCTTTAAATAGGTAACATGGGTAAGTATTTAATTTTGGTCTAAACTGGAATGGACTCTCTGTGAAGAAAGTCAAGTTCACGAAAATTGGAAAATATAATTTTTATGAAAATTAATATATATTGTTTACAGTTAAGAACCTTAAATAAGCAATCCTAAACACCTTTTAGATGGAAACATAGTAGGCAGATGAGAAGGATACAAAATTACATTTGGGTGCCATAATTGATCTTTTCCCAATCCATTCACATTTAAAGCAAGTAGTTCGCTTCTCTCTGAAATTAATTGCTTTCTTTACAATAAGAGTTTCATTGTGCCAAAAAGTCAAGCAAACTATTTTATTAATCAACTGAAAATATGTTAACTTGAAGAACCATGTAAGGTCGCAAAACAAAACTGTTTCACCACAATCAAATTAAACAAAATGAATGAACACATTAATTTCCTTACTGCAAAAGCTTTCGTCCCACTTTCATTACAATCCCATTTTGTGGTGTTGTTGAATTTATATTGAGGTAATTGTCTCTTTCAAGTTTCAGATTGTACGTGCAGAGGCGCTAAGAAAAATGGTCGCAGTAAAAACCTGAGTCACAGGATACCAAATTTATCAGTCATCAGTAATGGGTCAAAGTTTGCAACTTATCGGTTTTACTTCAGAAAAGTGTACACTTGGTTGTATTAGTATGGTTAAAATGGACCAGAAACTGCATATAGCTCATCACACATAACAAAGTCTTGGTTCGTAACACCAAATATTAGAAATCAAAGAAAGATGATTTTGTGAAGTAATCTGGAAAATTATGAAAGAGAATACACAAATAACTTACTTGCAATAGAGATTGAATAAAATCTCTGTAACTAATCTATAAAATTAAAAGAGATCAATTAACACAACATTCTAACAAAACAACGACAGTTTAATATGAAGAATAGGCTGATAATCTCATCTCAAATCATTCTTGTTCGGAAAGAGGGTCCATTCTCCTATATAAAAACCAACATATAGTCCAAGTACCGCTTTAAGTCATCTCTCGGCAGTTTTGGTTAATGCAACATTAAAAAGCAGCCTTATTAATAAGTAAATCAGTATAAAGACAATAAACCATTTTGAGCTGTTACATAAACCACAACCATACATCATGGAATATAATGTTTATAAATAACAAACAACAACAATAATTAAACTGTTTTTAAAGTGTGATTTAACATTCAAAACCAAATATCTAAATCTAAATATGCTTTATGAACATATTAGCAGAATTGGACCAATATATATTGTTAAATATATGAATATGGTGTCTGCATCATTATACGATGTCTACATTATTTCCCATAATTCAATCTTTCAACTTGATAAGATTTTTGAATCAAATTGGCGATGAAATTACTTTATGGAAAGAACAAACCTGTAGTATATACTCTTTCAGGGAAAGTAACTTGAGCATCACTGCTTTTAGAATCCATAAACGCCATTGTAGTACCAAAATTCTTATCTACATGTTAGTAGTTTAAAGAGAGCACCCATAATATGATACAAAGATATATCTCACCTTCCATGGTGGTTGTTAATTATAGAGTATATAGTGGTCTTTGTTCCAGATAAGCCACACAATCTACAACTGAGAATCAAAACCAAAACAAAAAACTAAGAAGAAGATGTTCGTGTGATACAGGATTATTAGGGTTTTAATAAAAAATGAGGCGTATGTATTTGATAAAAATTCATGTATGTATTAGGGTTTTAATCTTGTGTCCATGTCATCGTTGAGGTGGCGTTGAGTCACTAAATCATATTAATCTAGTCATATTTAGCCCCATATATAAGTTATAGATATTTTCGTAGTTTGTCTTTTTTTTATATCATTAGAAAGGCTAAAACTGTATTGTATAAATTATATGTCTAAAGAACACTACCAAGCTCACAAATGACTTGATAGAAAGATTTTTAAGTCTTTTTATATCTACTACTGTAGTTTTTTGTATTATTAGTACAAGATCCTATAAACAAAAGCTTTGTTTAAATGACTTGAAGCTAAATATACATAATGGTTATATACTTATATGGAATGATTTTTTTTGCTACCCACTATAAGGACCACCAGCGACCTCTATTTTCCCTTGCCACATAAGTTTTCTTTCTCCGGCGACCTACAGACGACTTTTTGCCACTATAAAGCGACCTTCATTTATTTTTCAATTTTTTAAAACAAAAATAAATTTAATTAATAATAAAAACATTACATAATAAAATTAAAAACATTACATAATTATTCAAATAAAAACATGACAATTAATTAAAAACTTAAGACACTAATAATCTAAGTTATAGGTTTCCTTGATTTCATCATTCCTGCAGCTTTTGTTGTTGTAAAGCGGGCAAAGAGTGGTCGATTACTGAATTATAGAATATGATGTCTTTGTCCCGTTTCTTTTTTCGGCTAATCGAAGTTTTCGACGCTGTATTTCTTGTTGTCGTCTTTTCAAATCCGCCGCTTCCTTACGCGCCGCCTCCTGGATATCCAACTCCCGATTCTTCAATTGGATGTAGGAGTCTTTTTGCTCATGCATCTTTTCCCATTTTGTCGACTTGATGCCTATGTATTTGTCGGCTACCAAATCAACAAATGAAGAAGATCCCTCACAAGAGGACGCAGTTGATTTCTTCTTGGCCTTTGCATCATCATAACCTAGTGGTCGATGTTCTCGAGCCTCTTCATACTCATCTGCTTCATCATTCAAATTAAAGCCACCTGATGCTGAACCAGAGGTGGTTTCTGAAGTCTTTGATTTTTTTGCCCCTTTGTATTCTTGTAAAAATTAGGCATCTCAATCTCTAACCAACCTTGGTGATTTTTTTAAATGTTATAGCAATGCCTCAACGTAAAGTCATGCTTATACATCATTTTGTATTTTGCACAAGATTTTTGGTACACATCGAGGTCATTTAAACCACTTTCGTGATTCTCTTGAATATTATTAATGATGGCGCAAAAACAACCAATTTTAGGGCGAACCCTATTTTTCCATTTGCTAAGAATCGAGTCGTACCCTCTCGTCGAACCAGTTTCCATTTCAAAGTAGTTAATAACCTCTTCCCAAAACCCCTTTACCTTCATACTGTTTCCTTTCTCGCTATTTTCTGACACATCGCCCCAAGCCTGCCTCGCACAACGCGATCTCTTTTGCCTTTGTCCAGTCTTTTGGCGGCTTATTATCCTTGCCATCATTCTTCTTGGCCTTGGCCCTTGAAGGACATTTCGAGGGCTTCTTGACGGGTGACATCTCTTCGACTGACGAGTCGTCGTCGTCGTTAACTAGAGCTGAACCGAGAGCCGAATCGTGCGCCGAACCTTGACCCATAGAATACTCTTGAGTATTGAATAATTGCTCTGATGTGTCGTTGTGTGGTGTTAATTTTATTATTTCAAGTTTTAAATTTACATTTTTTCGACTTAACCAAAAACAACACTTTAACTGCCAGTGTACCCGGTCGGTGGTAGTTTCGGGGTAAGTAGGGTGTCGATCACTAAGAGTGAGAAACAATCTTTTCAATTTATTAATATTTTGGTTATCTAAACTAAGTTAATTCTATTCTATGTTAAACTTATGCTAATCCTAAATCTAACGGATTAGGGGGGTTTTCAGCATGAGAGACTGGCACGGGTTTTGTGGTGACTAAAATCAACTTAAGACACTAAAACACACGCAAGAAAATTAACAAAAGATAAAAGAGCGGTCTAGCCAAATATAAGAAAACTGTATTAGCCATCATTAATCCAATCAGAACGTTGGTTTGTTTATTTAGTGCAATGATTACTTATCTCGAGGCGGCATATCATTCTTAAGATTAAGGCGGTACTTCTTTCTAAGACCTAGACATGCTAATTCTGTCACAATTAGACGCATCCGCATAAAGCAAGCATTTATTGATTATAAATTATCTTAGGAGATTAATAATGGTGCTCTTACTAAACCCTAGCTCAGGGAGACTTTACCCACTTACTGCTTAACGACTCTTTATATACTAGTAGTCCATTGTCCGAGTCCTTACCAATGGAATAAGAACGTACTCGTTGATACCAGGGTCACCTTATGGATCAACTAAGCTCACTAAACTAAAGGCAAGGATAGGTCAATATTTGTGATCCTATGATTCTAGATATATAAATTGCAATATGAAGAGCTATCCCAGACTCTTAGCCTACGCCCAAACAACACCGAAGTTGCAGCACATTAAATATGTAGGACTAGACCCAGTTGAATGATAGGTCGCATACTTAAGCACGTAAACAAGTATAAATTGATAAACATAATCAACAATCAATGATAAATTAAGCAATCAATATAACCAAACCAAACATTAAATCTTCATAATCATGGCTGATACCTAAAGGTATCAGCCGATAGTCATTGTAAAAGTACACACGGTTTCATATATGAACGATTAAAGAAAAGAAACCTTAACCGAACGCGTATTTGGTTGCGCGAAGATTACAAGAGTTTTCTTATGATCTTGAGGCTCTTTTCTGACCTTCTAGGCTCTTTTATTCGTCTCTTGGTCGACTTGGTGGTTTAGGGATTCATTTGCATACCTAAAACTGAGTTTAGGATTTTGTATTTATAGAGTCTGGAAACAAGTCGATACGTCGTATCGGACGATGTGGGATACGGCTTATTGGGAGGTTATATGGGTTATTTCTAGCGGTTTAGAATATGGGTTGTATTGTTGTGTTGAAAGGGATGTTGGGTTGGTTCTACCCTTTGTGTAAGAACCTGGTATTTAGCTTTATACCGGATAAAGTGTAAGCGACGATGAGTTGGTTCTTTCGGTGATAGGACTCGGTATTTAGCTTAGTACCGGATAAAGTGTAAGCAACGTTGTGTAAGGTTTCTCCGCCGAGAAGGGAGTTTGTTGATCTAGTGAAGTAACTCTCGAGTTGGGTACTCGGGGAGTGGAATAGGGCAGAGAAGAGCTCCGTGACCGAATCACTATAAATCATCGTGTTCGGTTTGCTTTCTCTTTTACATATCATCATCTCTTTACTTTATAATCATGCTTGTGTTTGTGTTGTAACTATCACAATTATATTAATTTACTACAATTCTTCAAATATAAACGATTAAGTAACAATTCTTTGCAATAACTATATAAAATGGGTTATTAACATGGGATAAATGATGCTATAAAATAGACGTTATTTGATGTCATAACATATGCGTGTACTTTACACATAAACATGACCAAAGGGCGGAACTTGATACTGATGAGGGATAATAACATATACAAATCTTCATGTGCCAAAACTTAAGCTTTTATTTCTTTGAGCTAATATATATATATATATATATATATATATATATATATATATATATATATATATATATATATATATATATATATATTTGGGTAATAACTAAGGCTTGACACATAACTTCTTCTTTCAACTTTGACTTCTTCACTTAGGTATTTTAGCAACCAATCGTTTAGTTTGGGGAATTTTGATAAGTGTAAAATACACATATCCGTTAATACCTAAAATAACCCAATTAAACCCAAAACAGACCAAAAATGGCAAAAATATGCTTGTATTTGTGTTTTGTGTGTGCAGGTACGGATATATCAAAAATCACAAGAAAACAGTCAAAAACGGGCAAGCACGGACACGAGAATCAGAAGAGTACAAAAAGAAGCCAAAGAATCAAAGCCGAAGCCAGAAAAGTCAAGCCTCAGTCAAATCCAGTCAAAATGGTCAAACATTGGTCAACAAAAGTCAACCAATAAAAGACAAAACCCAAAAACATTCCATTTTCACCCTCCAAGTTTCACCAAAGTCCAAAAATAACCCCTCACCTCTTATTGGGCCCTAGAACCCTTAATGGGCCAGAAAAACCCTAAAATTCTATACCCGGATCCAAGCCCATAACCATAAGCCCAAAACCTAGTCCATTTTCCTTTTTATAAACCACAAGGACTAGTCTTGCATATTTCCAAAACCTTTTTTATAACTAGAAAGGGAGAAAAGAAAGAGAGGGGCTAGAAGTGACAATTGGCCAAAGTTAAAACTGAATTTACCCAATTCAGTTATAAAAAGGGCGCCAAGCACAATTTACTATTCATCGTCACGTTCATTTCACTATCCAGGGTAAAACATAGGGCAAACGCAAATTGAAGGGTCCATTAGTCAATTCAAGAGCTCGTTAGCAAGATAAGAGGGTCATTTCAGTCATATCTATGGATTACTTTAGCTCACTCACACTCAAGTCACATGTCAGCAATGGTGAAAGCACACTTAGTGGTGGGATTTTATGCTAAACTACTCACACAACTAGAACAATGTCACATCAATAGAATGACACGCTGGCGATCCTTAGATACACACAAAATGATCAAACGGCTCAAAATCACATGGTAATGATTAAAAGAATCAAGGGTGCGGATTAAAGGCTAGGAGATGGATTCAGGAGTCCTAGAAGCTTCTCTTCAGCCTATAAAAGGCCTCACCTCACACACACAATGATCTAGTTTTTTAGTAGCTTTTAGTTTAGCTTAATTTCGGATTTTTTTTCCTTAAATGTTTTGTAATCTCCTTTTTAAGTAATGTAATCAGTCTCTTTTATTAATGAAATTCAGTTTAAAGCTCTTTAAATCTCACTTTTAAGCTCGCATTTAAACTCTCAATTATTAAGCGATTGTTACTAATAAGCTCCTATAAGCTCAACAGCTCTCATAAGTCTTTAAGCTTATGATTTAAGCTTAACTCAACCCTGATCATACTTGAATCAAATTACCAGCTTAAATTACCTTCACTTGTGGATAAAAGCTTTTGGATGGGGATCTAGTAATGGATGAGATCCCATGGACTTATACCCTAGCTTATTAATAAGCTAGGGAGCTTGTAGCTGCCTTAAATGGTCCTCTTGTTCAGCTAGAGGCCTTGTAAGTTTTCCTTCAATTTCTTGCTTTAAATATTAGTATTATTGCTTTCTAAACTTAGATCTGCTTAATTGCTTATTTAATTTGCTTATTAGTGCTTATTTATGTTTTATCTAGCTTAATTATCATAATAGTTTATCTGTTTTTGCTTCTCTGAGTCTAGATCATAGTATTATATATCACTTGTCATTAAACCATAAAAACCAAAAATGTTATAACATAGTATAGATCTTTGATATCTAGTAAATTAGTTGTTAGATTATGTTAGTTAAGTCAGTTAAAAGCTTTTAATCATCTGGTATCATAGGTTAGTAAGTTAGAATTCATTCCCAAAGTTTTTATTAAATCTGTCAATGAGTTAAAGGAGTGTTTGGTTTAAGCTTATTTGACTACCTAAAGTCAAAAGTTTTTGTGCAAACCTTTTGAGACAGCTTTGATTTCAGTTAATAACAATAGGAAATGAGTTTTCATAAGTTAGTTTTGAAAATTTAAAGAGTTTGAGCTTATTTTAAGTGTAAATTACATTTTGGGTTGTCTCCCGGCAAGCACTTTGGTTTACAGAAAAGTCTTTAAGTTAGACTTGTCCCAATTTACTCCCATCCTTATAAAACAATTTGGGGTTGAACGGGATGCCAAATGGCACACACAAATTCTTGATTAGGAAAATGAATGGCATCCCTTTGTTAAGATAATTACAAGCCACGATATTAACATTTAATTCCTTGATAAAAATTTCAGTTTTGAAAAATTTATTAGATGTATCATGACTTGTTTCTAAAAGCTTATTTGATCCATGTGCATAGGCACCAACATCAACATTTATTACATTAGGTAATGGTATGACAGACATATCCCCTGAAGGTTTCTCAATATCGATTTTATCATTATCATTGTCCCTATCCGATTTTAAATCATTGGGATAAATTACGTTAAACGAAAATAAATCATTAAAGTATAAAATGTTTTGTTCCTCATCATCACATTTGGACAATGATGTTTCATCTTTCAAATCAAATTCATCGATATGTTGGGGGCTTAAAGTGGGTTCAGTTAAGAAATCTAATTTAGACGTAAGAGCATCATTGTAAACAATGGCTGGAAATTCATTCTCAAAATCTTTAAAGAAGTCTAAATCATCAAAATAATTGACTGTAGGCTCGGGTGACGGAAACGAAGGCATATTAACTTTTTCATTATCATTTTACGAATTCGTTTTCAAATCATTGACAGAAATTATTTTATAATAGAACGAGTTTTTGTCAAAAATTACCGTGTAATCTTCATCGTCAGATTCATCAAACGATTTTCTAAAGTCAATTTCATTGTTAAGAGAACTTATTGTGGGTTCAGACATTAAGGTGTCGTTAAACACTATAGTTGGGAATTCAGTTTCAACAGATCTGACATTGTGAACGTCTTCATCATACCAGATCTTATCATACTTAGCAGTTTCCCAGTTAAACACCTTATCACGTTTTCGAGCCTTTTCTTCCTCAAGCATGATATACTCTTCCATAGTAATGTTGGTGTTGTCTATTTTAACCTGTAATAAATTTGCTAGGAAAAAAACTGTCAAATAGCTTAATACGTCGTATTCAGTGAACTGAATACGCAGTATTGATGATAGATTCGAATACGCTGTATTGGTTTAAAAAAAATTATACGTCGTATCCAAGAAAATGAATAGCCGATTGCAGTGATTCGACTCAAAGATTACAACGAACTATAATAATGCACCAAACAACACAACAAAAATTATGCAAAAATATACAATGCAGAAAGCAAAACAACAAAACCAAACACACAAATATGCAAATTAATCTAAACTAAATCTAAACTAAACTAAAACACCAATAAATAAGAATTAAACAACTTCACTCCCCGGCATTGGCACCAAAAACTTGATGTGTCGTTGTGTAGGTGTTATTTTATGTATCAAGTTTTACTATTTATTTTATGCCGACTATACCTAAAAACAACACTTTAACGGGCAGTGTACCCGGTCAATTGTAGTTTCGTTGGTAAGTAGGGTGTCGATCACTAAGAGCGAGAGCGTTAATTCCTAATTCTATCAGTATTTTAGTTATCTAAGTTAAACCTAAAACTAATGCAAAAGGGGGGTTTCAGCCTGAGAGACTGGCACGGTTTTGTGTATCTAACCTAAGGTTTTGATGACAAGTAAAGCAATAAACACACACAAGAAGACAAACAAACGATAGAGGAACGATCAAGAACTAATGTAAGGAAAACATATCAACCACGAATAATCCGATAAAACGCTAGTTTGTTTATTTGTTGCATTTGATTGACTTATCTCGAAGGAGCATATCTTCCTTAGACTTAGGCGGTACTTCTTCTAAGACTAGTACGGCTAATTCTGTATAATAGCGCAGCCGCATAAAGCAAGCATTCGTTGATTATAATCTTTTCTTAGTGAGATTAGTAATTGTGCTTTACTAAACCTGCTCATTGAGACTTTACCCACTTACTGCTTAACGGCTCTTTATATACTAGTAGTCCACTGTCCGAGTCCTTACCAATGGAATAAGAACGTACTCGTTGATACCAAGGTCACCTTATGGCTCAACTAAGCTCACTAAACTAAAGGCAAGGATAGGTCAATATTTATGATCCTATGATTCTAGATATATAAATTGCAATATGGAGAGCTATCCCGGACTCTTAGCCTACGCCCAAACAACACCAAAGTTGCAACGCATTATATATGTAGGACTAGACCCAGTTGAATGATAGGTCGCATATTTAAGCACGTAAACGAATATAAATTGATAAACATAAACAACAATCAACGATAAATTAAGCAATCAAGATAAACAAACCAAACATTAGATCTTCATAAACATGGTTGATAGGTATCAGCCAACAGTCATTATAAAAATACACACGTTTGATATTGATCGATTAATAATAATAGAAACCTTATCAACGCTTATTCGGTTGCACGAAGATTACAAGAGTTTTCCTATGATCTTGAGGCTCTTTTCTGACCTTCTAGGCTCCTTTATTCATCTCGTGGTCGACTTGGTGGTTTAGGGATTCACTTGCATATGTAAAACTAAGTTTAGGATCATCTATTTATAGAGTCTGGAAACTCGTCGATACGTCGTTGAGCAATGTGGGATATGGCGTATTGGGGATTTCTTAGAGTAAGGACCACGTTTGATATCTTCCAGAATATTTTATTACTATATTGTGAATACGGCGTATTGATGTCTCCTGGATACGACGTATTGGGTCTCCAATCCTTCATGGTTATTTATGAAGTGTAGGCACGGATACGTCGTATCTTCTTGATGGAACATTTTTAGAAATTATGCCGATTTACTAGTGACTGGATATCACTTAACGACTCGCTAAATGACCTTAACTATTGCTTATACTTCTTCTCCAGAATCATATGCATCTTATATTACTACCATGTTTTCCCCAAAGGTTCCAAGTAAATTTTATCTTTTATAAACACTAGCATACTATAACAAGTTTAAAAGTAGGCCTGGGAAAACTTAGCAAAAGTTGGTCAACAGCAGACCCCCTTAAACATTTTATAAAAATCTGAAAACAATATAGTAGGTCACACATATCATAGACAAGCTCCAGATCAAATTTCATCCAAAAATAATAAGTTTTGACCCGCCTGCACACAGCATCTTTACAATCGACTTTCTGGACAGCAAACACAGTTTTGACACTTAATTTTGTACAAAGGGTTTGACTCACTTTTACATTCTGAAAATCGACGAGGCCTGGTTCATTGGAAAGTAGACTCGAAGTAGATAGTTCTAGAGTCCTGTAAACTTAGAAAAGCTTTTGACATGACCAAGTTACGACGTCCGAAAGTCGACTCAAAAATCTGCTATAAAAACAGCCAAGTGCTGAATTTTTGCCAAAAATTTTCCCAACTACACACGGCCATAACTTTCTCGTTTTTAAGAGTTACAAGGTGATCCTTATATCGAAACGATCCTTAGGGCGACGCCTATCCTTCTAAACACTTAAATTCCAGATTACAACAATACTCATATCGCTAAAACTGACCTAAAAATTCTGATCTAAATGAGGGTTTCAAAACCTTCACAATTTTTTATTATTTCGCATCAAACTCGCATCCAACACTCTCAAACTAACCTATATTTTCTACTAAACCTATTTGATCATCCACAACATTCATAAACCAATAATCCTCTTTTCATAATTTTATCATGGATTTCTAATTATCCAAAATTAACATGCATGCCCATATATTAGGGGTGAGCAAAAGAAACTGAAAAAACCGAAACCGAACCGAAAACCAAAAAAACCAAACTGAAAAAACCGACCGAAACTAGAAACCGATGGTTCGGTTTTTAATTTTTCAAAAACTGAAAAATTTCGGTTCGGTTTCGGTTTTTGTCCAAAAACCGAACCGTAAAAATCGAACCGAACCAAACCAATTTTATAATAATATATAATTAATGTAATATAAATAAATAAATAATAAATCAAAATTTTAAATTTATATTTATTTTATGGATGAAATTATAATATATGTATTATGTTAATGTTTATATATGTGTTTGTCGTGTACGTGTGTTTACTTGACAATATCGTTACATATATGACAATGATCATACTATGTGTATTTTCACATCCACGTGTGTTTCTGTCATTTATATGTGTATAATTGTATAATTTTGTGTAAACATTATTAGGCTAATATTGACAAAAATTTTTTATAAAAATAACCAATTTTCTATGTAAAACAAGTTTATTAATATAAATTAGCCATAACCAAATATAAACGGTTTGAAACCGAAAAAACCAAAAAACCGAACCGCAAAAACCGAGAAACCGAAAAAACCGAACCGCCAAAAACCGAGCGGTTTCGGTTTTTGGTTTTATAAAAACCGAAATATTTCGGTTTCGGTTTTAGCCAAAAACCGACCCAAACCGAACCGTGCACACCCCTACCATATATAATTAAAACCAAATTAAGATAGGAAGAGAATGGCTCACAATGCAATAGGAATCAAGATAAATCAAAAACACTAAACCCTTGAGGGGTTTAGTATCCGGCCAAACCAACGAAACACCAATACCTTAACAAGATAATCCCCACAAGATTTTTCCAAAAACCCTAATTTTTATCTTCAATCAAAATTTATCAAAAACCTTCAAACTCAAAATCAAGGTTTAATTCTTTTTGGGATATGTTTAATTAAAGGTTCATTGAAGGGATTTGTAATTGCATGTGAAAAAAAATTGATGGAATGATGATGGATCATGATGGTTCGATCGACAGTACAAGAGAGATGAGGGAGGAAAAGATTTTTGTCGTTGAAGGTGTTTGTGTGTTTTTTTAGGAAGTGTTATTAAGCGAGTCAAATACTTATATATAGTCAAGATTGTCTAATAGACTTCCAAAATATGTATATAAAAAAATTAACCGGATGTTTGTTTGGGCTTATATTGACCGACCAATATGGCCTTGGGCCAAGTTTCATAAAAAAAAATTGTAAAAATTTATACTATATTATTTTGAGTTAAAACACTTAGTTAAAATATTAAAAAGTGTTAAAGTACTATTTTTAGACACGGTTTCGGCAAAACGCGAGAAAAATCATAAAACACTAAAATAAAAATAATTACGCTTCCGGTGCTAAAATATAGAATTATCGATATTCCTTAAACGCTAAAACGGATAAATGACCAAAGCACGACTCATAAATACTTAAACCGACGATTTTTACCAAACTGGCTAAAAAGAATAAAAACAAATTCTATAAAAATTAGAAAATAAAATTAGGGCTCGGTTTAAATATTGACCGTAAAATACGAGATGCCACACTACTGGTGATGTAACACTTACAATGTTGACAAATCCAGTGAGAGCCTTGCGTTTTATTACTGAAATGACATTCATGTGAGATTGTCAATATCAGTGGGAGCTACAAGACTTATTTTCTTTTTAGTTACCCTTATTATTTCTAGCTTGCTTTGAAATAATTCATTACTTTCCGAATATGAACGACCGTAGTTTAAGGAAAATTGCATTTTATTTTATAGATAACACGTTGCCTTTCCGATGTTTCTTTCCGAAACGTTATCTATAGAATAATAATCCACAATTCCTTATTAAACGTTATGGTTCGAAATCTACTTGTAATATCTATGACACTATCATATTGTTTATACAAACGAGCGCTTCTTGAAATTGTTAACATAATATTGACTCATACACAATTGGATAAGAAATATTTAAGTGTGTGCAAGGAACAACATATAACAATATGATTATTGGTTTCTCTTCACCGCAAGGTAAGAAAGCTAATAAATCTACTAGGACTTAAACACACACGATGTTTGTTGCCCTATTACATTTGAATGTCAAGATATAATATATAGCTACTTCAACTTATTGACTATATATTTTAGTCAAAATAATTATGGTTAATTATATAATCATAATTATAAAGTATGAAATTAACTTGAAATTACTGTTGAACTCAAGAGTTTGCGTTCATAATTACTTTAGTTTATATAATTATGTTTACATGTTAAGACATAATTATAAAGTCTTTGAATTAATCAATGACTGATAACATAAAGTAAGTAGTAAAATTGTTGTGTCTTCTTGTTAACACATTAACATGACGTCCTTGAATTATTCGGAGACTTGTAACGTATAACTTGACATGTTTTGTTTTCTTGAAACACATGAACCTATAGTTAACATAAGGTCCTTGAATTATTCAAAGACTCATAACGTATACTTGACATGTTATGTTTTCTTGAAACACATGAACATAAAATTATTGTATTATTCAAAGATATATACTTTATAGCATGCATTTGATTTTATACTACTTTGTATTCAATTTGGCTCGACCCAATTGACAAGTATTTGATCTAAAGAGAATTAAGTTATCTAAGGAATTCTGATGGAGTCTCACAATTCTAATGCTCATAGAATACCACATTATTATGGTATGTCTAATGTGTTGAAACAAACTATATTCATATTATTTGATTTATGATAACTTAAATGGCTTGGTATGTACATAAATACACATACCTTCTACCTAATAAAATGAGCTAAAAAGACCAATAATGAACGAAAATGATATAAAAATGCATTATATATGTGTATTTTGTGATTTGTGTCTTACAGGTACGTATATTAAACTAAAGGACAAAAATAAAGCCAATACGGACAAAACTAAGCATAGGAATGGAAAGAGCTCGAAAAACCGAAGCTGAAGGCGTATACATCCTTAATGGGCCAACCCGTACCTATTTTATTGGGCTGAGTCAGCCCATTAACTTTGCATTTATATAAAACCCTAGCCTAATTCATAAGCCTTATAAAAGAATCCATGTCCAAATCCATTATCCAATCCATGGCCCAAATTATAAAACAAAAGCCCAAACCCGGGTCAAAAGTCAAGATATAATATACATGTCAAACTTTATTGTACATCCCCTTCTTTTTTTTCCTCCTTTGTTTTCATCATTAACAAACACAGGGTAAATATCATTCACCCACACTCACTCTCAGCCTTTGCTTCTAGAAGCCAGCCACCCGACACATGATGCAAGTAATGATGTAAATGGAATGACAGCTTGGCGATCCCAAGCATAATCATTGGATGATGAGACATGGCATCAAATTAAGGGCTAAGATCAAAGGCAAAGAAGCACATATTTGGATGGATGGTTATGATGATAGCTTCTCAACTCCTCACACAACAAACACACCAAGGATCTGGATCCTTCCCCTCATCACTATATAAGGAGGCCTCCTCACACACTTGAAGGATGTCTAGTTTTAGCTTATTTTTAGTTTCAGTAGCTTATTGTAAACATTTTGCTTAATTGTATTTTCTTTTCAAGCCTTGTAACTTTTTCTTATTAATAAAATTGCAATTTCACTTTTAATCATGTGTTTAGAAATCTGTTTTACTTATTATGCAAACTTAGTTTAAAATGATTTATGATATCACCTAATAAGCTAATAAGCTCCTTATTATCTAAATAAACTAGCTCTTTATTCAGTTAAGCCTTCAAAAGCTTAACTGAATTGATACTTCACCTTATTCCACCCTTAAATTACCTCAGCTTATTTGGAAGATAAGCCAATAATAGAAGGGCTTATGGACAATACCAGCTTGTTTTTAACAAGCTGGAGCTGCATTTGAGCATTTTAGATCCTTGTTTGAGCTGGGATCAAGGTATCCTTCATATTTCATTTTATAGCTTCAAATCTGTCTTAGCTTATCTTACTACTTATCTGCTTCTTTAAGTGCTTATTATTGCTCATATTTGCTTATTTAGTCTTAATATTGCTTAATTTGTTTAGTTTTTAGTTTAAATATAGCTTAATTTGTGTTTTCATTAAAACTGCCTTAAATTAGTCATAAGCTACTCTTATAATTTGCTATTTGAATAGTGCTTATTTGTGGCTAAAAATTGCTTAAAAGCTCTTAATATCATTAGATCTTAATCTGTTTTAGCTTTTTACAACTTATTGAAAACTGTTTTCAGCTTAAAAATGTTTTTCAAACAGATTAAGGGGTGTTTGGCACAAACAATACTAACTTTGGTTAGTACTGTTTGATTGCCTTGTGTCCTTTAAGCTAAGTTTGATAAGCTCAAACTAAGCTTATAAGTCAGATTTCATAAGTTTTTAAAGTCTAAATCTAAAATTTAAGGCCTGATATGTCCATGGTTTGAATCTGTGGTTTCTAAGTTTAATAAGTTTGCTTATTTGATTAGATCTTATTTAGGTGCCATTTTGTGTCAATTTCATGCTTGTTTGTTGGTTAAGTATGCAGTAGAATTAAGTTTGGTTAAGTTGTGCAATTGTCCTTAGTTTTAAGTCATATATTGTCATAGTTTCTTAAAAGTTCAAAGTCTAATTTTCAAGAGCATAATTAGGTTAGATTAAGCTTGTTTTAAGGTCTGAATTTGATAAAATAAGCTCTTTAGAAATTATGCTTGACTGGTTTTTACTTTTTGAGTTTTCACATTAGCTTATAATAGCTTAAATTTAAGCCTGCAGTAGCTTATTTTTCCTTTAAAAACCAAAAAGCCAAAAACATTAGTAGTTTGTCACTTTTTCAAGTCTTTATTTCTAGCTTATTTTATGTTAAATCTAGCTTAATTTTAGTTTGTATCAGCTTATTGAGTCAAGTACTTAATCTGTTTTTAACTTCTAAACTTTTTCTTTGCTTATTTAGTCTTATTTTTAAGTTGCAAGTGTTATACAAAACTAAAAAGCCAAAAAAAATAGTTAGTAGTCTGTCATTTTTAAATTCCTTTTTCTAGCTTATTTTCTAAATCAGTTTTCTATTTTCTAGCTTAAATAAGTTTTTTGGATATCAAAGTTAAATTGTTTTGAGTTTTCACCTTATTTATAGTGCTTATTTGTTCTCAAAATTAGCTTAAATTTGGTCATTTGTCCTTAGAAATTGTTGTCTAAGTCTGTTTTCCTTATTACCTTTTAAGAGCTTCTTAGCTTATTGTTTTTGTTCATTTTGAGTCATATGTGCTTATTAGGTTTAGTTTTAAGTCTGTTTTAGGTATTTTGCTTTTCCTATTTGCTTATTAAGTCAAAAAGTCCTAACAGTTCAAGCTAAATCATAAGGCCTTAATGTTCTAAACTGTCATCTTATTTAGCTTATTCCTGGCTTATTTTCAAGATTAAGAAAAAGTTGTTTTACAAAAGTTGCTTATTTAGACTTAAGGATTAGCTTTTTCAAAAAGAAAACTAAAAAATGTTTTATCAAAAAGGGAAGCCACAGGGTTTGAACCTGTGACCTCCCCTTCTCATAGCCAACACTTTAACACACACACTCATTACCAACTGCCCTGTGGTCTTTTTCAATTATACCATTACACCATTTAATATTTAACCTCTTTTAAGTAGTTTGCTTATTAGGTTTAAAGTGCTTATTTGCAGCTTATTTCATTTAGAGTTTTTTCCAGTTTTTATTTTTCTTATATTAGTAATAGTCTTAAGTATTTTCTGTAATTTTTCCAGAATTTTTAGAATTGGTTTTATATTTTTAATCATTTTTCTAAATTAAAATAGTTTTTAATTCATAAAAAATTTAATAAAAATCAAAAAAATATAATTCTTTTTTCTAAAATTATTTTTAATCATTTAGGATTTTTAGAAATTAAATTTGCATTTTTAGGGTTAAAATTTGATAACTTAGGTTTTTAAGTCACGTTTTTAGATTCCCATTATCGTTTTTAGTTAAAAATCCTTGGTTTCCTTATTTGTTTGCTTGCCTTTATTTGTTTTTGCATTTCATAAGTAGAAATAGAACCCAAAATATTGATTATTCAAACACGCGATCACGAACTTAACCGATTCTCAATTTACGCTTGCTCGGGATACGACTCGGGAAGATTTGGTCATCACTTTTCCTAAAGTGATTTTCATTTCTTAACGGAATACTTACTTCTTATATTATTTGATAATTGGTATTTTAGTTATATATATGCTATTAAATCCTTAATTAAATTTTTGGCGCCGTTGCCGGAGAGGTGTGAAACGAATATCGCGTTGAAGTTTGAAGATTAGTGTTTTGAAGACCCTTCCTCGTGAAGTTATCATTTTATTATTTTCTTTTATATAAAACTAAAAAAATACAAAAATATTTTATTTTTCTCGATTTATTTTCGTAGATTTATTAGAAAAATCAAAAATACTTTTCCGAAAGTATTTAAAAAACCAAATTTTTTTTTGAAAAACAACAAAAACAACCGTTGTGTCACTTGTGAAATCGGCTCACCTTTAGATTAAAAACTTTAAGAGAGGTATAAGGAGGGTTGATCCTACGAACTTTGGCCCGAAAGGAGAAGGTTTTTAAAACGCTTCACGCTTACCCGCTCCTCCGCTTCTTTGTGCGTTTTCTAAAGAGCTTCCGTACACTTGTTCGATTATCGGTTACAAAAATATTTTTCTTTTTATTTTTCTTATTTTATTTTTAGTGCATGCGCACCCGCTCTTCATCGAATTTAATTGCCGAATCTTTCACGACCCCGAAACGTCGTAATCGTAGACGTTCCAAGCAAAGAGTCGAACCGTTTTCTCTTGAAGAGACTTACTTAGTTACGATGGCCGGTCAACGTACTATGGCGGAATTACTCCAAGCACCCACCGAGGGTTACAGAGATGCTATCGTTACTCTCGCTATTCTCGCGGAGAATTTTGAGCTTAAACACGGACTTCTAAATCTCGTAACTTCAAAACAATTTTACGGATTTGAGAAAGAAGATCCGCATGCTCACATTCTGTGGAAAACTAGAAGGGGGGGTTGAATAGTTTACCGCATTTCAATTTAATATTTATGTTTGTTGAGAGATCAAACCACAACACAAGAATTTATAGTGGTTCGGTTACGAAGCTCCTCTTCGGCCTACTCCACTCCCCGAGCACCTTTTTGATTTGTCTTTATATCGATTGTTCCTTATTCGTTGCATGTTGATTATGTTTATCACTTCATACCCGTTTATAGTGCTTAATTATGTTTTTTTTCCTATCATCAACTGTTTTATAGTCTAATATTTAATGGGCTGCTGCAACTTGGTTGGTGATTTGTGGGCGTAGGCTAAGAGTCCTGGATAGAAACAAAATAACCTATTTCCATATTGCTAGACTTAATAGTAACACCAATAGAAAGCCTATTTCGAATTTATGTTTAAGTGGATAGGTAGAACTAAGCCGGTGACTTAGGATTACACAAACGTCCTGTTTCCATAGGTTATTAAGTGGGTGTGGACTAACTAGTAAAATGAATTTTCCTTAAGCAAAAAGTTGTGTAAAGACCTCCATGAGCTAGGATTCATAAAACTAGCCATATAGTTTCCTGATATATTATAATCAACGGTTTGAGCTTTAATGTGGGTTTATGGTATAATTGTGACAGAGATAAACTAGCGACAAACCACGAGTATAGGTGAGAAATTCACCTAACTTTAGAATGATATACCACCAACGAATTAATACAATCATTGCACGAATAGACAATCAAGGCATATTATTAGATTAAACTGGCTAATACATTTTTCTCAGATTTGACTGCTTCTCAATCTTTTATAAATCATTTGTGTGCGTTATTTGTCATCACCTTAGGATAATTAGAATTAAACTCGTGCCAGTCTCTCAGGCTGAAACCCCTCCCCCTTTGCGTTAGTTTAGGTTTAATTAGAATAAAATAGATTATAATTAGTCCAAACCTAGGTAAATAAAATACCGATAAATTAAGAGTTAACTTCCAACTCTAAGTGATCGACACCCTACTTACACGAAGCTACAATCTGATCAGGTACACTGCCCCTTTTTTTGTTTTTGTTTTATAGTTTTTTTTTTTGTGTTTTTTTTGATTTTTATTATTTTTTTTTTTTTTTATTTTATTTTTGTTTTTTTTTTTTTTTATATATTTTTTTTTTTATTATATTTTTTACTTTTTTTTTGGGTTTTTTATTTTATGTTTTTTTTTTTAGATGTTAGAGTGTTGTTTTTAGGTATAGTCGGCATAAAATAAATAGTAAAAATTGATAATAAATAACTACCTACATGAAGACACATCAAGCTTTTGGCGCCATTGCCGGAGAGTGTGATTGTTTAATTTCTTGTTTTTATTGGTATTTTTAGTATAAATTTAGTTTTGTTTTTCTACCGTCTGCTGTTATTTATTGAATACGGTGTATCCATTTTCTTTGAATAAAGCATATTCAACATCAAACGTTGATACGGCGTATCCAGTCTACTAAATATGACGTATTGACTGTCTGATACAGCAGCAGTTTTAGTTAGCTTTCTAGTTTAGTTTTTTAGAATAGTTTTACTTCGAATTATGTCTTTTTTCAGGTACCGTTTTTGGATTCCCTCCTTACCCATTCAATTACCCTAAAAGGAGGTTAACTATTGAGGAAATTTTGGCTAAATTCATTGATGAAGGTAAACGTAAACATGAGGAGATGGAGATATTCATTAAACAATTTAGAACCACCAACTAGCTTTTGTTAAAAACACGAAGCAACTTATTGAGTGAGCTGAAAATCAAGGTAAACGAATTGTCAAAGGTTGTGAGTAATGTTTTTATTCCAAAAACGAAGTCAAAGGAGTGACAACTAGGGGAGGAAAGATGACATCTGAAGTCACCCGTAGTAAAGAAATTAATGAAACTGGAATCAACAAGAATGAACCTCCCAGATTTGAACAAGATGTGCTGGAAAAGCCGCATGATGATGGTGAGGAAAATAAATCTTCGAGTATTCCTGAAAGAACTAATCAACCATTGGTAAAACCACAACAATCATCTATTCCTTTCCCAAACAGGGTGAGAAAAGAAAAAGAAGAAGCACTGCAACAAAAATTTTTAGAGAATCTGAAACAACTCGATATTAATATTCCGTTTATCGAAGCCCTAGTGCAAATACCAAAATACGTTAAGTATCTGAAGAGTTTACTGACAATAAATTCAGACTTGAAGAAGCTTGTACAGAGACAATGAACAAAAGGTGCTCAGCTGTCTTGCTCAACAAACTGCCATTAAAAGAAAAAGAACCTCACGAGTTTCACTATTTCTTGTCAAGTATTAGAGAAACATAAGGAAGCAGAAGACTTGGCTGCAAATCACTCATCTAGGTTAGAGAATTCGCATATTTGAGGTGTTAAGCAGAGGAGGGAAATTGGCTTGATAAATTCTTCGACGAGCATTTAATGGCGCTAAAATCCAAGTCTAATAACGATGAACCGTGGTATGCGGATTTCATTAATTATATTGTTGGAAAGGTTGTTCCCCTAAATTGGACCTTCGAAAAAAGAAAGAGGTTTTTCTCGCAAGTCAAGACCTACTTCTGGGAAGAACCTTATGCATTTAAACTATGTGCGGATGATAACGCCTAAATTATACATGTTTCTATGGCGTTATTTATGTTTATTTTATCATTTCTCGTGAACTTTTAGTACTTAATCAAGCTTAAATTGCTTATAGGTTCACTTGAAGACTCTAAAGACTAAAGCTCAACGATCTACACACTTTGCAAGACAATCTCAAGAAAAATCCAAGAAGTGCACCGCACTGTCCAAGAAAACCGTCGCACTTTCCTATGAAAGACTAAAACCGGCGCACTTATATTTTTGTTCGCCGCGCTTTTTCCTTAAGCCAGAAGAATTGAAGTCTAATAAATGCACCTGCATTAACTCCTCAAGTGCGCAGCACTTATTTCTAAAACCGGCGCACTTTTCCCATTTTTAGCCTATAAATAGAGGACGAATTTCTCATTCAAAATCATCCCTCTCACTTACATTTCCCACTATTTCACACATACTCCTCCCTATTATCTACCCAAACACCTAAGAAACACCTTCCCCTTTGAAGAAGAAGATCTAACGATCAAGAATGAAGAAGTTTTCTTACTTAATTGTTGAAACTATGGAAATTAATGTAAAGAGTGATTATGTTATGAACTCCTTAGCCATAAGAGGCTAAATCTCTCATGACTACTCGGTGAAGTTACGATAATGAATAAGTGTTTGGTATGATCTTGATCGCTTTAATCTTAAGCTTATGTTGCAAACTTGTTATATCTTATCTTATCTATTTTTGCTTATCAACTTAGATTATATAATCATATCGGTATAGGTCGAAAGACCCGTTATGATCTATGTGGTTTTAAAGATTTGTCTATGGTCTTTAACGTTTGTGCCGAGAAATCCACTTTCGTAAATTGATAAACAAAATAAGCTTTGATATAATAATAACTGGATTATTTGAGTGACACATTTGGTCTAGTTAACTAAATATAAGTCTTGAGTTAACCAAGTTAGTTTGTGAAAACGTTTTCTGACGATAAATCATTTTTATAAGTTAAAGTCCCATATTCAAGGTCAAATCATTTCCAACACTTATAAGTTATTTTTCAACTATCTGAGTAGTCATCTTTATTATCATTGGTAAAACTAAAGTTATTTTCAAAATTGTTAAAGTATACTTTCTTTATGATTATTTGAACACTACTCTAATCCCTGTGGACGACCTGGTCTTACCTAAAAAGATTATACTACATACGTGGGTTATACTTTTACCCGTGTGTTTCCATATAATTATCTGGTATTTTTAGTCTTATAAATTTAAAGCTTTTGAAACACATCATGATCTTCTTGATTTTCTTGGATCTATTTTGTTCAATTCTTATCTCCTTCCTTAACTTCCTTACAACCTCCAAAGAGAGTTGCATGAAATCGTTTCCAATAACACTAATATACTCTTCGAGTTGCCTAACTTTTTCTTCTTGGTTGAGTATGAAATTTATCACAAGATCCTCGAATTCCTCTTGTCGAGATGGTTCTGAGGGTAGTTGATATACTGTGTTGCTTGTCATTCCAAATACGCTTTCGCTTCTTCCCATTAGCGAGATTGCTTCCTTCATAAGTGTATTAACTTTACATTTCATGACCCCTAGTAACTGTTCAATGTCGGGGTTTTCGTAGTCGAGGCTCCCTTCTCCCGGGGAGACGAGGTCATTCCACCCCTCATCCTCATATCGGGCTAACTCCTCGATAGTGACCCAAACTTTTTCCGCACCCAGTTTCCTTAACCGGCCTTCGACGGCGTAGTCCACAATCTGTTTTAGGGTGTGATCAATGCGATCGTAAAATATTTGAACTTAGAGCCAAAGATCCATTCCATGGTGAGGGACTTTTCAGAGTAAGTCCTTGAAACGAGTCCATACTTCGGATAGAGATTCTCCATGATGTTGTCAAAACATCAGGATATCATTGCGGAGTTTTGCGGTCCTTCCCGGTGAAAAGAATTAAGCAAGAAATCGGGTAATAAGATCCTCCCATGTGGTGATGGATCCTGCTGGAAGATGTTCAAGCCAATTGCTAGCTTGATTACGAAGGGAAAATTGAAATAAACACAGGCGCGTTCTTTCCCTAAATTTTCACCATCAAGGTCAAGTGAGTCCACAAGTTTAATAAAATCCTTGAGGTGTTGGTTTGGATCCTCGGACCGAAGTCCGTGAAATAAGCATCCGTTTTGCACCAACCAGATAGTGTCGGATCGAAGAGGTACCACGTTGTTCCCTACGAGGAGCTCAATGATATTCCTATAGCCCTCATGGCTCGGTTTGGAGTAGTCTCCTAGAGTACGGATAGGATTCTCGTCTCTTATGGTGGTTGACGAGAATGGGTTACGAAACAAATAACACGAAGAAAAGATAGACTACAAGAAAGCTAATATGCGGAAATTAAATTCTTACTTGAAAGGATTCAATCAAGTATAACTAAACTAAACTATGATCAAAACCTAACTATTCCCCAGGCGGCGGCGCCAAAAACTTGATGTTATGCGATCATCGTTAGACTTTTACAAATGTTTACAACTCCCTAGACATAGCACACTAATCGTTGTATAAGTAGTATTAGCAAAGACTCGGGGGTTGTTATCAGTTCTTATAGTTTACTCGAGGAATAGGTTGGGAAGGCTTGATCACGGTCTAACAAAATTCTAAGGGTTGAGGGAAGATTTTTTTTGTATTTTTATATTTTATGGAAAGCAAGTAAATCATATAATTGGAGAGGTGGGTTGGTTTTAGCTATTAAACTAAATAATAAACTAAACTAATGGTGATAACAATATAATAAAAGACTATGTTTATTTAATCATGTATTACTCCCTAGATTGCTTCTCCTAGTGTTGTTGCTTTGTCATTCTTGTGATGATCTGTGTAATTATTTCCTAAGTCATGAACGAATTACACGAACCTGTCATCTACTTAGTATTCCGTTAAGGCAACACACAAGTAAGGTAGTATGAAGACTATTACAAGGCCCCTAAGGGTATACTAAGTGCATGTGAAATATATTAAAAGTGGGTCAACCATATTAGGGGGCAAGGTAGTATAAAGACTGTGACCTGATGGTATCCTTTCTACACAATCATGTTTTCCTAGACATATCAGCAGCGATACAGACAAAAGCTGGTTTTCTAAGACCTTACATGCACATCCATCACAAGAAGCAACACCACTAAGATCTACATTCTAGGTTTTATACAATCATAAATAAACACAATAGGAGGTTTAGCCAAGCATGTTATAGATAAAGCAAGAACATAGTTGAATCAAACAACACATAGACATATTGAATTATTAAATAAACCTTACTTGATTTAAATATGAGTTGGAGGAAGTACAATAGGGTTTTTAGGCCCTAAATTCATCCTTAACAACTGTTAAACGAACTAGGGTTCGTACCCTCTTTTTATTCTAAAGTTACACACTTAAAACCCTAAATTCGGGTTTGTATATATAGGAAAGTCGCTTTGACGGCATCTCATTTTAATCGTGATGCCGTCATGAAAGAGAATATTCTAAATAATGGGTTGGGTCGTGTGCTCTGACGCCGTCGTGGAATCTTGTTGAGTCGTCTTGGTCTTCATTGTGACGGCGTTACGTTGTATCTATGACATCGTGTCTAGACGCTGAGAACATTATATTGAGAGATGTTGGTGTAGGTCCGTAGTCTTCTTGTATTTCTTCACCAAATGAGCCCAAGTCATGTGTAATTTTTCCAAATGCCTTTCAAATGCAAAATACCTGAAAATAAATGATTAAGTACCTATTTTGGGCATAAACACATAATTTAGGAGGTTAAACAACCCTAAAAAAGTGTATAAAATGACACCTCATCAGTATAAAATGACACCTCATCAATTTTACACCAACCAGATGGTGTCGGATCGCAGAGGCACCATATTGTTCCCATCGGGGAGCTCAATGGTGTTATGATAGCCTTCGTGGCTAGGTCTGAAATAGTCTCCTAAGGTACGGATAAGATTTTTGTCTCCCATGAAGGTCAACGAAAATATTTTCAAAAAAAATAACACAAAGAAAAAATAGACTAAAGAAAGCTAATTGACATAAAATAAAATTCTCACTTGATAGGAATCAAGCGAGCCTAAGCTAAATTAAATTTGAAACCTAACTATTCCCCAGCTGCGGCGCCAAAAACTTAATGCAGGTCTTGCAAACTCACAAGACGTTTTACAATCCCCTAGGTAGAGTACGTAACCGTGATAGTGTAGTAAGGTAAGACTCGGGGGTTGTTATCGTTCTTTAAGGAAATAGGTTGGGAAGGCTCGAACAGAATAAAACAAAGGTCTAAGGGTAAAGAGAAGATTATCTTTGTATTTTTATATTTTATAGAAATTAGGTAAAATTCTAGTTTTAGAGGTGGTTTAGTTTTAACTAATTAAACTAATAATTAAATCTAAACTAATTTTTAGTGAAAACTATATGGTAAACAAACGTATTTACTTAATCATGCACTACTATTCAGTTTTAATTCTATTGCTTTGTCACACTTGTGATGATCTGTGTAAGTATTTCCTTAGTTATGAACGAATTACACGAAAACACCGTCTATGTAATATTTTGTTATGGGAACGCACATGTAAGGTAGTATGAAGACTATTACAAGGCCCCTAAGAGCACATTACATGCATTAAAACACTTAAGAAGGATCAACCATATTAGGGGTAAGGTAGTATGAAAACTATTACCGATGGTATCCTTTCTACGCACTCGCGTTTCCTTAGACGTCTATGCTAATGTAATATTTTATAGTTAGTTTTCTAGAGCCTAACGTGCATATCCATCACAAGAAGCAATATTAAAAGGATCTACAAACTAAGTTTCATACAATCATAAGTAAATACTAAAAGATCTAGCCTAGCATGTTAAAAGGAAGTAAATAACAAGAATCAATCACACAACATATAGACATATTGAATGATAAAAGATAGGAGATCTCACTTGATTAAAACGTGTAATTAAGGCTGATACAATAGGGTTTTAACACAATAAAACCGGCCTAAATAGCAGCTATAATCGTCTTCTAAAAGTAGGGTTCGGTTCCTAAAAGTTACAACCCCTAAAACCCTAAAAACGAGTTTGTATATATAGGAAAACGGGCACGACAGCGTCGCGTTATAATCCTGACGTCGTCGCCCCACTGAATATTCTAGGGCTTCTTTAAGTCGGTTGGATCCTGACGCCATCGCAAGAAATCTGGCGTTGTCCTTTGTAAGCCGTGATGCCGTACAATAAAATGTGACGCCGTCTCCACGCACTGTACGCGTATTCTTCAATAGATTTGATGAAGAGTCGTAGTCTGGTCTGTTTCTTCTCCAAATGAGCCCAAGTCACGTGTATTTCCTCCAAAAGCCATCCAAGTGCTAAAAACACAAAAAGGAACAATTAAGTATATAATTTTGGCATATTTGCATGATTTAGGGGTTAAATAACCATAAAAAAATGTATAAAATGACACCTCATCACTCCATATCCCAAAAATGAATTTCCTTCATTCCTACCACCCCCATCCTTATCCATAGGTGGTGGGGGTTGGTTTAACCCTTATCTCAGTTTGCAAGGCTAGGATAAAGATTAAACAATCAATCAATCCATATATCTCCATTAATCCTTGTTACCAAACACCCTGATATCTTGTTGCTAGATGCTAGTGGGAATTTCTAGAAGTTATGGGTTGTAATAAAGGTCCTATTTGGATTGGTATTGGCTATGGAACGTTAGAGGATTCATGTGTGAATCCTAAGACTTTGTATTTTATCCTATGAACTTTGGTATCTTCTTATTTAATACTATTCATGTTTGGTTTCTTTGATTATGTTGATGATGGATATTTGCTTGTGTTCATTGTTTATTTCTTGTCTTGTGAATTATGTCTTTATGCTTGTTTGGTTCATATGAGAACTTGTGATAATAGGATGTTTAGATTTTATTAGTGTTTGTTTGGATTGTGATGATAACATCATATTTAGTTGAATTGGAACTTGTTCTTGTTTATTATTTTGGTTAATCATTGTTGAGTCTATAGGTCAAAAGGATTCTCAGTAGTGGTTGATTTCAATTCATTAATCGGCAAATGATTTGGTCTTGTACTTTGTGATAATTATGCAAGAGAATTAATAAACATAACAAGTAAAGATTTAACTTAGACTAATGTCGAAAGGAGTTTTTTGAATATGTGTGTTCTAATCATCTTTCAAGTAAATGGAACTTAACAATCTATGGCATCAAAGTCTACAGGTCGAAAGGATTCTTTGATATTGTTGGTTTAGGCATAAGGCTCATGATATGACCACTTGATTGAGACTTATGTATAATTGATTTGCAAAACACTAGACTATTGTTATTGGTTCTATAGGTCCTAAGGATTATCAATGATAATATGTTTTCCAAACTAAATATCCTAATATCCATGTGATCATTTGTCCAAACATGTATGTTCTTTGTGAGTTTATTTCCATATTGTGGTTTGATCCGTGACAATCGTAACCACCGCCTTGTTACTTGCTTAGACAAACAAACAACACTTGAGTGCAACCAAGTCTCTTGGGTTGACCTTGATTTACCAATCCCTAACTACACATGACTAGGGTTATACTTGCCCGAATGTGTTCCTAGTTAAACCAGTATTTCTTGTTTATAAATTTAAAGCTTGGTAGAGACACATCAAGTTTTTGGTGCTGCTGCCAAGGATTTGCGTTTGTATTCGTGAGTTTGTTTTATAATGATGTTTGTTTAATTGCCTTCTTTGCGTTTTCTTCCAAATTTCTCCTCTCTCATCTTTTGCTAAATGATCTTGGCTTCAAAATCAAGTTTTTGGTGTTGAGATTTCGTTTCATGTTTTCTAAAAATGCTAGTTTCAATGATTGCTCCCTAAGTGTGCTCGAAAGTTCTTGCGAAAAACCAGCAAACTTGACCACATTTTTTTTGTTTGTTTGTGTTTTCATGTTTCGTGTTTAATAGTGATTGTTACGTTCATGTTCTTGTTAATATTATGAGTTCATATTAGTATTATAAATTGGTAGCGAAAGTTTTTTGTTAAAAATTCAGAGTTTAAAACCATTTTTGCAAGTGCAGGTGGAAGGAGTCAGGCCGCTATATGTCGTGTCGGTCGGCTCTTTTCAAATCGTGACCCCAGGCCCAGCCAATCGGCCGGCAAAACACCAACGCCGGACGGCTGGAGCTCTCGAATTAAAAAAATCTTATTTTTTATTTTATGCGTTTAGAACGTGTTTATTTGTTTGGGAAATGTTTTGTTATGATTGTTTAGGAATGCTTGCATTGCAAGAATTGTCGTTGCATGTTAGATTGTTTAGTTTAAATTTTGTACTCGTATTGCTAGTTATCGTATGCTCGTCTTTTGATGTGTTTTCCATTTGTTAGATTAAAGCAGTTAAATGTTACATGTTCTTAATTGGTATGTGTTAAAATTTGTTAGTTTACGCTTATTTTATTTTTTAGTCTTATATAGTTTTTAATAAAAGTTTGGATTAAAATTTTAAATAACTTTTGTCACTTGAATTAATTTAGTCCTTTTATAAAAATAAGTAATAAAGCCTTACCTTTTACCCAAAAGAATATATATTCGAAAAAAAAATCGAGTTGCCGCCCGACTTGGCAAAGTTACCGGCCGGCCGGCTACTTTTTTTTGTAAACCAATTTTTTTTTTGTATCTTGTTCGTTTAGAGTCGTGTTATGTTTATGAGTGCTTAAGAATGTTTTATTTGTTATATTTTTGATGTTTAGATATGTTTAATGTTTGTTCGTATTTGTTTAAAGGTTGTTTCGTGTTTTATTATGTTACGTGCGTTTTTGTGCTTGCTTAAATCATGTGGTTAAGGAATGAACTTTGTAGAGATGTTCGTTGGAAACCCTCACGAGACTACAACTCGTCCACTCGGGCCATCGAGGGGTTTAAAGGCTTGGGACGGCCTTGTTGCATCGCTAATGCACCGTCATGTTGTCTACGAAAGTTTGCTTTTTATTTTTGTTTTTTGTTTTGTAGTTTAGTTTATTTTTTCAGATTTAATAAAGCTCATGGATTATGGATTGGTTGTGACTTTGGAGTGTATGCGGATGCTAGGAGAATAAATTGATTGATCTCACACGCTTATGCTAACTTTTTGTGTAGCATTTATCATATGGAGTTCGATCGCGATATCTTTGCCCAAGGAGTTTCATTTCTCATGAACTATTATTTATTATCCTTATTTTACATATTTTTAGACGTTTATATGTTTCCAGTGATGAAGTACAAAACTGAAGTATGGGAGGTAAATAGGAGAAACGAGAGGTTTAATATTTACAATTTGGGGCCAAATTTAAATATTTGTGTATTATGTTTGCCTTGTGATCTAGTTTTTTTTACGCTTTTAGGATAGTATATTAGAATAACTAGATCAATTCACTGGTGAAATAATGTAATTTTGAAAATTCGAGATATGTCCCGGTTAATATTGCGAATCCATTCAGGGATCAATAACAATTGCTAGTACACCGTTGACAACGTACACCATCTTCTAACGGATCTCCACACCCAAAACAATGTAACTGGTCGAACGAAGATGTTTGGGGTTGTGAAGGTGGGTAGGAAAAATCAGATGTTTTATCATTTGAAATGGAATCGGGGTTACAGACAAACTCGTCTCTGAAACTCACATTGGTACAACGCCGATAATTTCCACCGTTAAACGGACCTCCACACCACGAGCACCTTGAAAACCAAGACATGTTGAAGAATTATCAGATAAAAGGTAAAGAGAATAAGAATTAAACGAATAAGAGGATAGAGAAGAATATTTATAGATTTTTCAAATAAAACATAAGGAAAAGAAATAATAAAAATAAGAAAGAAAAATATTTTTGGTAACCGAAAATCAAAGGTGTACGGTAGCTCTCTAGAAAACGCACAAAGAAGCAGAGGAGCGGGTAAGCGCGAAGCGTTTTAAAAACCGTCTCCTTTTGGATCGAAGTTCGTAGGATCGACCCTCCTTATAACTCTCTTATAGTTTGTTAACTAAAGATGAGCCGAAACGACAATTAATAAACGGTCATTTTTTAATATTAAAATAAAAGAAGATAAAAATAGAAGTATAAAATATTTTTGTATTTTTATATAAAATAAAACAAAAACTTTCACGAGGAAATGATCTTCAAGGCTCGAACACGAACAATCTCATAAAAATCGCTACACCTCTCCCCGGCAGCGGCGCTATTTTGATAATCCGTTATTATACGTATCAAACAAATAACATATATGTATATATACAAGACATATACATAAGCAAAGTATCATACAAATTATTCTTAGTTAAGAATAATAAGTAATCAACACGGGTATCGTTCTCCTCGGTGAGAGATGCATGGAAATCTACGTTCATGTTGTAAATCAAGCTTGATTGTCATTTAAGTTTTTATTTTGGATTCTAAATCTACTAACGCAAAGGGAAAGCATATAAAGGCACGCTAAACTAGGAATAAAAGCAATTAACAAATTCTAACGACATTTAAAGCAATTAAAACATATTTAAAAGTAACTAATAAACCAAATAAGACAAAATAAGACTCTAAAAACTCAAAATGCCAATTCCTAAAACCTAAATGACTTAAACTAATTTTTAAAAGACAGAAAATATTTTTTTGTATTTTTATTGTTTTTAAAACTAATTTTAAAACTAAATATTAAAGAAAATTAAATTAAAAATACTAAACTAATTCCTAAAATTTTAAGAAAATTTATAAAAATTCAAGACACTATTCTAAAGGTTTATAAAGAAAAATGGGGCAATAAGCTCTAACCTATAAGCTATGAAAATTCAATAAGCTCAATAAGCTTAAAACTAAAAACGTGTATAAGAATCAAATGAAACAAAAGAAGAATGAAAAAGACCTAAGGGCGCGTTGGTTAAGGTGTTGTGTGTTTGAAGGGCAGGTCACAGGTTCGAGTCCTGTAGTACCATTTTTGGTAAAAACATTTTTTTTTATTTTTCTTTTTGAAAAAGCTAAAGAATAAGTTAAAACTAACAACTTTAATAAATGGACTTATTGACAAAACTTATTTTTAGGCTAGAAAAAGACAGCCAAGAGTGATAGTTTAGCTTGATTAAGACTAGAAAGCTAGATAAAACTGTTTGGGCTTTTTGGACTCATTAAGCTTTTAGAAAACTAAAAGGCTAAAAACAGACTTAGAGCTAAACCTAATAAGTACTTATGACTTGAAATTAGCTACTCAAATAAGCTGGAAAACAGATGCAAGCATTAAGATAGTGGACAAAAAGAGGCAATTTAAGGACTTTTGACTATCTTTTTAAGCTAAATTTGAAAACTAATAAGCATTTAGATTAAGCAAAAAGTTGAAAACAGATTGAGTACTAGGCTCAAGGAACACATATAAGCTGGAATTAAGCAAATTGTATAGACAAATATACTAGAAAAGACAGATTTAATATGACAGATTACACTATTTATTTTTGGCTTTTTGGTTTGAAAAGGGGCTAATTGCAGCTTACGATTAAAGACTCTAAAAGGATTTTGACAAAAGGAAAAGTCAAAACAAATTGATACTAGACTATAATAAGCTAAATTTAATCAAAACCAATCAAAGATAAGCTAGAATATGACCAGAATTTAATCTACAATATGTGGACTTTTAAGAATTATTCAAAATCTACCAATACTTAACTCCTTTTGGACTAAAAGATTTAAAAGGTTTTTCTAAGTACAAAAGACTCAAAACAAATGCTAATTGATGCACTAAAAACTCATTTAGCTCACAAATACCATACCTCAAATAGGATTTTAAGGACTTAGATCAAATAAGCTAATATACTAACTTTTAGACTATGAAATTTTGTCAAACGATGAAAAATCTATTAATTTTGTAACTACTTACTTTAGACTTGTTAAAACTGACTTATAGAATAAGTTTAAGCTTAACAAAACTAAATAAATGACTAATAACACCTCTAGCGGTCTTAACTTAAGTTAAGACTACTTGACCCAAACACCCCTTTAAACATTTGGAAACCATTTTTTAAGCTAAAACAGACTTATTTAAGCTTTGAATTTTGAAAACAGATTAAGCACTAAGATTATCCAAGACTATTAAGCAAAAACTCAGGAGAAATAAGCACTAATTAATAAGCTACACTAATAAGCTATTTTAACTAGCATAAGGATAGTATTAACTTTTAAATGACTAAAACACACAAAAACTCAAATCAAACTAAATCTAAACTTTAAACCAAACATAATAAGCTAACATTAGACTGAATAAGCACATATAAGCAATAATAAGCTCAAATAAGTAGATTGATAAGCTAAACAAAAATTAAGCTAAAAATTAAGTAAAAGAAAAAGTACCTTGATCCCAGCTTAACAAGGATCTAAATTGCTCAAAAGAGCTTATCTACAAGCTCCAGCTTATTAAAAACAAGCTGGTAAAGTCACCATAAGCCCATCCATTTCTGGCTTATCATCTAAAGAGCTCAAAACCCCAATGCTTAACCAATTTGAAGTAAAACTTGAACAGCTTGTACAAATAAGCTTGGGAAGCCTATTTCTACAAGTAAACACTAATTTTAGATAAAAACAGCTTATAATATCTTGAAGAACAGCTTATTAGATTTTGAGTGAATAAGTAAAAAAATTGGAAAAGGACAATGTATGACTTTTATTAATTCATAAAAAGAAGAGTACAAAGCTTGAATGAATAATAATCATATAATAAGATGAATTACACTAATCCTAAACTAAAATACAATACTCCTACTCTAGATATCTTCTACTGTGTGAAATCCTTCCTATTTATAAGATAAGAATGAAGCTTCTAAGCCAAAGGAGCGTGTCCAAGCCTTGATCTTAGCCCTTCAAACAATCTCAGCCATTGATTTATGCCTTGTTTTTTTTTGTCTTTTTGTCGATATCAGGTACCTGTATAGTACATAAAGCAAAACAAGCATATTCATAGCATTTTATATCCGTTTTTTGGTCATTTAAGCTCGTTTTATTAGGTAAAAGGTATGTGTATTTAAGCACATACCAATGACATATAACAAGTGGTATCTATTGCCGGGATAGATCTAGTGTGTGTTTCGTTAATCAAATCGAGCTTAATCATGAGAATTTTCGATCTACAAGGTTTCGTATCGATGAACAGTAGGTTTTGTAAGGATTATATTTATGATTTGATGAGTTTTTGATCTTAAAACGCATAATAATAGCTTTTGTAAGCGTCAAATTGTAGGTTTAATATCTAGATAACAAAAAATACGTGTTTTAGATTGAATTTGATCGAAATATAGATTTGATAGCTTTCGTAAGCAAGATATAGGTTTTGGTAACTATTTTTAGGCGGGAAAACAACTTTCGTATTACAGTTTTGAGCTTTCGTATTGAAGTTTTGGTTTCGTAACTGTCATACGTAAGTGATTTCTAAGCTTTTGTAAAATAGTTAAGATTTCGTAACACTTAAAATAGCTTTCGTAACATAGAATTTTATCAATTTGAAAAAGATAAGAATGAGATTATCACTTTAAAATGCTTAAAAATCATATTGATATATTTTTACTAGGTTTTGTAGCTAAGAATTTACAAAAGTAAGGGATTTCTTAGATTTTACGAAAGTAGAGGTTATTTGGGATTTACAAAAGGAGGTTTCGTAAAATTGGAAGCTTTCGGTAACCGTTTGGTTTCATAGATTGTAGAAGCTTTCGTATCAATGTGGTTTCGTATCAAATACTTGGTTTTGGTTTCGTACTTCAAGGTTTCGTATCACAGGTTTCATATGTGAAGGTTTCGTATCATAGTCTACTATCTGAAGGTTTCGTAAAGAGGTTTTGTATTATAGGTGGGTTTTGTAACACTATTTCATAGGATTCGTATCTCATACTTTCAGTTTTGTAACACAGTTTAAGAGGTTTTGTATCTTCTAATTTTGGAAAATTAATCTTTCGTAACTAGGCTTACGTGTTACTTAGACTTTCGTAACAAATCAAGGTGTAATTTCTTCAAGGTTACTTCATTGTAATACAAGACAAGGTTGTCATTTCTTGTTAACTTTACAATTACAAGACTTTTTCACTAAATAGATCCAAGTTTGTATTGTAATCATTTGATACAACATGTCTACTTCTAATCATTTATTAAAACACCAACAATACTTTTCCTAAAGTATTGAAAGTACCAAAAAAATTAAAAAACCAAAAAAAAAATCATGTTGTCAATTGTTTAATCGGCTCACCTTTAGATTAACAAACTATAAGAGAGGTATAAGGAGGGTTGATCCTACGAACTTCGACCCAAAAGGAGAAGGTTTTTAAAACGCTTCACGCTTACCCGCTCCTCCGCTTCTTTGTGCGTTTTCTAGAGAGCTACCGTGTACCTTTGACTATCGGTTACAAAAATATTTTTTTCTTTTAGATTTATTTTTCTTATTTTGTTAGTGCATGCGCACTCGCTCTTCATCGAATTTAATTGTTGAATCTTCCACGATTCCGAAGCGACGTAATCATAGACCTTCCAAGCAAATAGTCGAACCCGAGCTTCGAACTATTGTAAAGACTCCCGTTGACGTTATGGCAGATACGCTTTACTATGTCGGAATTACTCCAAGCACCCACGAGGGTTACGGAGATGCGATTTTTCTATACATGCCGAAAATTTCAAGTTAAAAGTCGGGTTACTTTCGCTAGTAACTTCGAGTCAATTTCATGGTTTTGTGAGGGACGATCCCCATTCTCATATTCGTTGGTTTAACAAGATCACTTCTACGCTTAAATATAAAAATTTTCCTCACGACGCTATCAAGTTGATGCTTTTCCCATTTTCTCTTGAGGGAGCAGCCCGGATTTGGCTTGAAAAAGAACCCCCTCGTTCTATCCATACATGGGAAGATCTCGTTTCTAAGTTTGTGAATCATTTCTTTCCTCCTTCAAAGACAACAAATCTTAAGAATGATATCACTAATTTTCAGCAAAGATTTGATGAGTCATTTGGTGAGGCATGGGATCGTTTCAAAGATCTCCTCCGTAAATGCCCACACCACGGTTTCTCGAAGTTGCATCAAATCGATACATTCTACAATGCATTGACACAATCCGATCAAGATTTTCTAAATGCATCAGCTGGTGGAAATCTTTTGAACCGTACTACTAGAGATGCTTTGACGATTATTGAGAATAAGTCAAAAGTACGTATTTCACGAAACAAACCAATTGTTTCAAAAGTGAGTACTACTACTTCTTTTCCATCTCCTTCTCCGGATGTTACCGCTCTCACCGAGATCGTTCAGGAATTAGTACTTATGAACAAGGCTACTCAACAAGCTACCGTGAAAGCCATAGAAAAGACTTGTGTGTTTTATGGTGGACCACATCCCTACTATGGTGTCTTGCCACCGGTGGCAACACTTTTGATGCTTGTGCAGCCGTAGGGACCTACAATCAAGGAGGTAACGGATACCGTCCTCAAGGAGACCTAAATTATCATGCTAGAAACCAAATGGGACCACCCGGTTTTCCTCCTCCGAATGTGCAAAACAGTCAAAACTACAACCAGAATCGATACAATCAAAATCAAGGAAATTATCAAGCTCTAAACAATCAAGGATTCAATCAACAAAGAGGGCAGAACTTCTGTAGGAACCCGATTAATACTTCACTTCATAAAATCACAACACGAATCAAGAAACTAGAAACTAGAAAAGAGAGAGAATCGAAAATAGAGAGAGAGAGAGAAGAGAGAGAGATGAGAGAAAACTAGAGAAAGAAAAAAAGATATTATGAAAACTAGATATTTTCTAATAAGAAAATATCTATATATATTTAGATATTTTTAGAAAATATCTAAATATATAT
>BQNB010037008.1:0-32284 GCA_026074375.1 Tanacetum coccineum | reverse complement strand
CCACCATTGTATTTGGAGAGAATATTATTGTTATATCCTTTTGTTCTCCATACACAACCTGCTGAGGCCTTAACAGCAGTGTCCTATTTTACCCCAATAGTACTAACTTGTTTTACCTTAGCAGTATAACCTTTTCGGTTTGAGAAATTTGTTTTTAGTACTGTTGTTCTTTTGAAAGGCTTTGATGATGGTAAATGCGTTTTGTGAAAAACATTTGCTGGTCTAACACCATTCATAATGGGCTTAACAATATTAACTTTCACAGCAGTGCTAGTTAGTACTGTCTGGCTGTTTACTTTTTGTCTAGCAGTACTAAAATTGTTAGTACCGCTAGCTTTAGCAGTATTAACTGGATTAGTTCCAGTTCTTGTTTGTACTGCCAAAGGAACAAATTAATTTTGTTTATTTACCCTTTAAACATTGTTCCATGTTGGTTTCCTCTCCCTTGTACCATTTCCCTTAGACATATTTTGTTTGTTTAGTTCAACTTGTTTAGCTAATTTTACATGATAATCACAATCTCTTATTAAATGACTAAAACTACCACAGACAAAACATGCTCTTTCAGTAAACTCATGCCCCAACTCTTTGTTGTTAACCTTAGGTTTTTGACTATGTGTAGACTGATTCTTAACATTTTCCCTAGGAGTTTTTACTTGCTTGTTAGCAAAACTAGGTGTGTCAAGTCCTTTAGTTTGTACAGTCACACACTCATCATCACTATCTGATTCATACTCCTCAATGATAGGAGCATCAGACCATACCTTAGGTTGAACTTCTATATTTGATTTATTGACAACTGGTTCAGACACTAATTCAGAAGTTTCTGTACTAATGTTAGAGTTACGGGTATCTAGTTGAGTTGTTGGCTCAGATTCACTTGGTTGAGTCTTTGCTGGACCATATGTATATTGTGAGTCATCTATTTCAATATCAGGTCCAGAGGGCATATAATTCCTGTCTTTTTTTGGGGGGGGGGTTGGGGGGGGTGGTGGGGGCCCTCAGTGTGGGGTAATGCTTGCATTTACATATTTTACCAAGACTTTATGACAAAAGGTAGATTTTTTTTCATAAAAAAATAAAAAAAAAATTTTCACTTTTGTTGCTTTAAAGGACACTTAGCATAAACTATGTTCATACTTAAAATTCCTACTATATTGTAATCACCATACCCGAGCCCAAATTTATCCCTGGCACTCATATGATGATTACAATTTTTCCAAGATTTTTTAAGAATGATTCCATTTGTCTACTTATTACTTTCTAAATCATTTGTCTTTATGAGCTTTAGCCATCAATTTCTTATGGTATGTTAGAAACATCTGTTTTTTCATCTAAATCAATTTTCATAAATTGTTTTTTTGTTCATACCAAAAGTTGACCTGTTGATGGGCAAACTAACTGTGCTTCAACTTTCTGAAGGACCTTGGTATAAGCCTTTATTCGACGCAGCAGCACTAAAGTTGCTCTCTCTGTGCATAATACAGTATCTTAAGATTAGCATAAGATCCGTACACTCTTTTGAAACAGGAAGTGACCTGTGTGTCTGATCCTGAGCTGTTGCTAGCCATGAAAGCAAATTTTATTCATCTTCTGAATGAGTTGTCCAATCAACACTTTCTCCATCAACTGTTCACCAATGCTTAAGACTCTTCTTTCTTCCTAGTTCTGCTCCATATTTTTTCCAGTATTCCATCCATCCCTCCTCCTGTTATCTTACTTTGTTCTACACTCTCTTGCAAAATGCCCTATTTTGTGGCAGTTGTAGCATTCCACTTTGGTTTTATCAAAACCAACAGGTTCTTTTGCAGCAAATGTAGCTTTCTCTACCAGTTTCTTGTAGAAGCTTCTTTTTTCTATGGAGATCATTGCCACTTCCATTTTAAGTCCATTTCTTTCAAGGTCATATTCATCACCTGGTCTAAGTCCTCTCATGATCCAGTTTTCGAGGACAATTGATTGACTGGCAAGCAAGGAATATGATGATTGTTTGTTCATGCTTTGAATTATGACCAGAAAGTATGGTAAAAACCAGAAGCAGTACGAACATCATTAGTACGGTTGGTGTTTTCTTTTTTAGAAACAAATGCTACAATTTTGAAGGTTGGAAGTGATGCAGGTAGGCTTTTACATCATTTTCAAAGACTCCTTAAATTGTTGTACATGTCATCAAAACGGAGACAGTCTATTCCTGGTTTGTTCCTCATAATTAAGGAAACTTGTAACAAGCAGAAGTAGAGATCTTAGACAATTTCTGATTTGCATCTTCAGTTGATACCAACTACTCATGAAGCTCTAACTGCTGAGAAGACTTTGGAATCTCTCATAGCCTTTGTGAATCCCACTGTGTTGGATCCAGTGATCCCTTCACAACTGTTGCTTCAGATGTACTTCTGCATCTTTCTTGGATTCCATCTATATCACCAAATCTATATTTTATGGCATTCCACTTGCTTTTGGCTCGTCATCGTATGGAATCTTTAGTAGATGATCTTTTGGTATGGCCATTAGCAGGTGGGTCCTAGCTTTTCTTTCTCTTTCTCTGGCCACTACTTCTTCTCCTGTTTTAGGAGGCAAAATTTTAATTTTGTCTGATGTATCAGTTGTGATGACACAGGGACCAATTCCATTTTGGATAACCTTCCAAATTGGATAGTCTGTATTGGCCAAAATAGTGTTCCATCTTCATAGCCCATATCTCATATTCTCTTTTTTGAGAGAGGTTAGCTGAGGTTTGAGACTGTATGCGGAGTTTTGTTGTGTTGGTGTTTGTTGTGTTGATGTAGCAGGTGGTAGTGGTGGATTTTCATCTTGTGTTCCAGGACTTGTTAGTTTTTGTTGGTTGTGAGATTTTGGGGAAATACTGGTTTTATCCTGTTCTTCTTACTTTTTTATAATTTATTTTTATTAAAAGTTTATTTAATTCATAAAAAATAGAAAAATTATCAAAAAAATATTTTTATTTTTTTTACAAAAATTTTATTTTGTCATCTAGTTTGTAGGAAAAATTTAAAATCTAGTGTAGGGTCATTTTTGTGAAAATTTTATTTTCAAAGGCTCGTTAACGGGCCGGGGTTTTTGTTTTTCTTCGTTTTTCACTTTCTAAGGACCCGTTTTAGATTTTCTTTTCATTTTCTTTCAAGTTAAGTTATTATTAATCTATTAAAACTTTTAAATTCAATTTAGGACTTAATTTGAACATTTTAGGCTTTTAGCTCACGGGTCCCGGGCCTGGTTTCTCGTTTTTGCATTTTTTTTAGCCCAATTTTTCTATTCCAATAGACTCAGGATTTCATTTCATGCCTAATTATGCTTCCCATAGTTTTCTAGGGTATTCCTTTCCTTTTTTATGCTTTCCCATAGTTTAAGTTTAATTTTCCGTGCCTAATTCCGTTTTCCCGTAGCTTCTAAGTTTTCCCGTTGCCTTTGCTTGTATTTCCCGTAGTTTTATTTAGGTTTTCTGTAATCATTTTTTTTTGCATTTTTAATCATTAAAAATCATTTCCCAATCTTTTCGCATTCAAACTCCAATTTTCCGACTGTATCTATTCTCCAGCACAGCCTCGTTGGGGATAAACGACCCGGGGATATTCTTTACTACTTCCCGGTTTCATTGATTGTTTTTAGATTATACTTACTTTATATTTTATACTTTATTATATATTATATATAAGAGGTGTAGTTTAGCACCAATCAAGCTTAATGCGTGAAATGAGATTTGATACATTGTATTCGTTGCAATGTTTTTCCCGAGAACTATATGTGTGTTCAAAAGTTTTATACTCATTGTTTATAAACTATGTGGATTCACTCAACAATTTTGTTGACGTTTTAGCATGCTTTATCTCAGGTAACCAAGGGTGATGGCAACGGTGAAGTGTAGGTCTTGTGCGTGTGGTCGCTTGTGTAGAAGCTTGCTAATGTGTTCCTTGTTTTTATAAAACTATGTCTTTAAATTTTAAACAATTACTTTTCAAATGTTGTGATGGATTTGGTTACGATTTCTGTGGGACTAAACGCATTTACTCTGATATTAAATAATGGAACACATGTTTTGTAAACGTCTCTTTTGAGTTATTTTCTATTTCTTGGTGTATTGTGCTTTGAAGTAACACCCATTGTGTATTCCGCTGCGCATTGTGAAAATGGGGGTGTTACAGTAACTGACCTTATTCCATGTTTTAATCAAGTAAGATTATCTATCTTTAATCATTCAATATGTCTATGTGTTTTTTGATTGATTTATGTTCATGCTTTCTTTATAACATGTTAGGCTAAACCCTCCTTTGTATTTGCTTATGATTGCATGAAAGTTGGATTGTAGATCCTTTTACTGCTGCTTCTTGTGATGAATGTGCGCGTTAGGCTTTAGAAAACTAGCAAGTAAATCCCGTAGATCTCGGTGAGCTCTGTTCGAGCCTTCGTAACCTATTCCCCTAAATAATGATAACAACCCTCGAATCTTGCCTATACTACACTGCAACGATTAGGTACACTGCCTAGGGAGTTGTAAAACTTTGTGTTGAAGTCTCTACGACTACCCACATCAAGTTTTTGGCGCCGCTGTGTGTGGAATAGTTAGGTTTCAAACTTATTTTAGCTTAGTTTTACTCGCTTGAATCCTTTCAAGTGAGAATTTTATTTCCGTTATATTAGTTTTCTTGTAGTCTATCTTTTCTTCGTGTTATTTGTTTCGTAATCCATTCTTGTCAACCACCATGGGAGACGTGAATCCTATCCGTACTCTTGGAGATTACTCCAAACCTAGCCACGAGGGCTACATGAATACCATTGAGCTCCCCGTAGAGAACAATGTGGTACCTCTTCGATCCGACACCATCCGGTTGATGCAAACGGATGCTCATTCCCCGGACTTCGGTCTGAGGATCCAAACCAACACCTTAAGGATTTCTTACAACTTGTCGACTCACTTGACCTTGACGGTGAAAATAAGGAAAGAACGCGCTTGCGTTTATTTCAATTTTCCCTTCGCGATCAAGCTAGCAATTGGCTTGAACGTCTTCCAGCAGGATCCATCACCACATGGGAGGATCTTAGTACTCGTTTCCTTGCTCAATTCTTTCCACCGGGAAGGACTGCAA
Organism: Tanacetum coccineum; assembly: GCA_026074375.1. Classification (NCBI taxonomy): domain Eukaryota; kingdom Viridiplantae; phylum Streptophyta; class Magnoliopsida; order Asterales; family Asteraceae; genus Tanacetum; species Tanacetum coccineum. The sequence goes on along the minus strand of BQNB010037008.1, from coordinate 27,182 downwards.
AACTCCGCAACGATATCCTTATGTTCCAACAACATCAAGGAGAATCTCTCTCAGAAGCATGGACTCGTTTCAAGGGCTTACTCCAAAAAGTACCTCATCATGGCATCGAGCTTTGGCTCCAAGTCCAAATTTTTTATGACCATGTCACTCCCACCACAAGACGAACCATTGACCAATCGGCCGATGGTAAGCTTCGTGACAGAAACGCCAAAGAATCCTAGGCACTATTTATAACAACCCACAATTTTCCTCAATGTAATTTCCACCTATTAAATTAAATACAACCATTTTCACGAAAATATTTTTGTTTTATTCCATCCATTATATAACGTAACTTACATTTCCAATATAAACGAGCTCACGCACCTACCAATACCAACTTCAAATCAACGATTATATCAAGTGAACGTTATAATATGTCAAGTAATATGTTCTAATCTCAATTTTTACCACATACATTATCTATTTAACGTACCATCCATAACGTTTATTATAAAACGGACTTTATACGTTAACGTTTATATCAAAACCCCGTCTACATAATGTTTCCATACAATATAAATGTACAAACTTATAAGGTATATGTACAAGTTTCCAATGCACAAATTTCAAACTACTTTTCCCTCCAAATATCCAAACCGTGAGTACCACTTCTTAAGCCCGAATTACAAGCCTTTTAAGCACCATTTTGAACTACACTTTCCCTCTACAACTCCACCCTATACTCGGCTTATCCTAAACTAACCCTAACCTGAAACCCTAATAAACCCGACAACACCTTAACTAGCCTGATTCAAACCAAACTGAGCCTAGGATTAGTTGCTAACCAAGCAACCTCCCTCCACTATGAGTCACCACCCTTGTGCCCCAAGTTAAACACCTTATCACCACCTTGTCACCCTCCTTTCACCACCTTATCGACACCTCACCACCACCATACACCTTGCTAAGCTAGAAACCTAGCTCCCATTAGTCACCATACATGCTAGAGCTACAAAGACTTGGCCACCAATCCTTCCTTGCCCTATAAATACTCAAAACACATACACATTTCCACAACTCACCACTAAATTAAACACATACTCAAACTGATGGATTAGTCAAGCCATAGAAGAGAAGACTCACGACACAAGTGGAGTACGAGAGCAGAGAGATACGGGGGGGCAGTGGGAGCCGGGAATGAGGAGAAGGATGGGAGAGGAAAAGGGGTTCTGGTGGAGAAGCGCGAGCTCTAAGTTTTTTGATCCATATCCAACCAATTTTGACTCCGGTATAAGCACATAGTTTAGTCCTACAACTTGTTCAATAAGCTCCTAACATCTTTTAGATCATATATAAGCTTTGTTCTAGCCTCTTGTGCAAGCAAAACCATTTTGGAAATTCTTAAACCAAGCCGAACCATAAAATGACCCATTTTGAAACCTTAATCCATGCGAACTCCATTAATAAGCTAGCTTATTCTGATCCTAATAAGCTTTTATGCACCTTTTATAATCTCATGAAATAAGCGCTTAAACCATAAGCCTACACGTTTGGGTTTCCTAAACCAAGCGCACCCTTAAAACCCTAAAAACCATTTTTGTAAACCCTAAAAGCTATAAGCTATAAGCTAAACTTAAAAGCTATTCCAATAAGCTACTTTGTCATTTCTATAAGCCTAGAAACAATCCCTAAAAGCTATAACCTTTAGGGTTATGATTTCAAAACCAAACGTACCCTTTTTGAGTTTTCGAGCTCATAAGCTCATTTCATAAGCTTTAAGCTTGTAAATCTAACTTATTTTAGCTTATAGTAATAAGCTAAATGCTGCAAATCAATTTCGAAATTAAAAACACGACGTGTAACGATTTTGGACTAAAAACGCAAATCGTATTATGCATGAGGGGTATATATTGTAACTTTTGAAACTATTTAACTTTTGGGCCAAAAATGTAATTAACCTAAACTTAAAACCACAAGGACCTGTTTTGCTAACTTTCTAAAATAGGGTTAAAATATATAAAATTATATAAAGGGTTTAAATTGAAAAATAATATATACCAAGGGTATATATTGCCATTTTCGAATTCTTAAGGGTATAAAATGTAATATTTTTATATTTAATAACAAAAATATATTTAAACATTATAAGACTCGATTTTATTAAAAACACGACACATTCATCGTTTCATTCATCGATCGAAACATTTATAAATAAATTATGTTATATATTTAACATAATTTATCATCTAATAGCTTTTGAAGAAACTTAAAAAGATAAAATCTTATCATTTAAACTATTACGTACCACGTTACTAAGGAATTTCATGTGAGGGGTTTTCATTTGGGTAGACGTTTTGACGAGTTGCTGGATTTACGATTTAAAGTGTCCTAGCTCCTCAAACGTTTACTACATGACCTCTGGATTATGATAGCCCGAACAGTGATACGATATTTTCACAAATTAATATTTACGTTAAACTTTATGAAATAAAGTTTGAAATATAAACAATCAAACTAAGACTTGACATATTATCCCAGGTTGCGTAACGAAGCCATTTACTTCCATTTGAGTCACTTTTCACATCAATCAGATTTCCCTATTAAGGTGAGTTCATAGTCCCACCTTTATACGTTTTTCCAAACCCTGTGGGGAGATACATGCTATAAACCATGAATACAAGTATTTTCCAACTGTATGCCATCCTGATATATTATTTCCTAAGTTACATCCAATGCCAATATCCTTTATATCATGAACCATTAATCACTTGTGTGTGAACGCGAATATTGTGGATAGATCTATCGGGATTGACGAATCCCGTTTGTGTTTACCAGTGAGGTAACCAAGCACACTATATTTGAGAAATAATAGGTAATTGGCAAATTACCTTTCCAAGAGGACATTTGTTCCTTAAATATCATTGATATGATTTCCATGTTAACGTTTGAGTGTTATGAGCTTAGTGCAATAATATTGTTTTTCCATGATAATTGTATTTATTCAATTGTTATCATATACGTTAACTTGTATTCAACCATTATATTATAAACCTATGAATTTCACTCAATCTTTGTGTTGATCCTTTTAACATGTTTATCTTAGGAAATTAAGCAAATCTAAGGCACGGAGTGGCATGGACTTGAAGACGTCCAAACTTGTTATCATTCAAACCTTATGTTTTATATGTATTTTGGGACCTCCTTTTGTAAAACTCTAAAATATTATTGAATGATAACTAAAATTTCTAAAACGTCTCTTTTTGAGTCGTTTTCTATTATTATGACTGTTGATTCATGAAGTAATACCCCATATTAGCTTCAGAGCTCATATGTTATAGAGAACAAGGTTAAAACCAAAACTATAACTATTTTCCATCCAAGAAAGTCCTCTGTGCCACTATATTTCCTGAATAGTGTGTAAAGAGATTTGTTTAACAAATAATAGACAACAATTAATTAAATATAAATAACTTATGTTATTTCCACTGGGTTGTTACAGAGTTATGTCTTCATCCACCCACCCTATTATTATCCTATCTGATTCCGATGTTGAGGATGTTTTTTCCTCTATAAACACTCTTGATTATACCCCGGCTTCACCGGACTATTCCCCAGCCTCACCAAGAAATACCTCTTCTGACCCTTTAGAGGATTCATCTAAGGATCGTTCAGCCTCACTAACCATCTCACCTTTCCACGACGATTTGTATATGAAGGTCATGCAAGCATATAATGCTACTAGTAATGAATCACCTATTCCACTACCACAAGCTACAATTACTCCACCGCCCATTTTGCCTTCATCTCCCGTGTTACCACCATCACCACTATTTGATCCCCGAGATTTCTTTCTTCCCGAGGAGATTATGCCACCTCGGAAACGAGCTCGTAACCTGTCATCCTCCTCTATTGATTCTTCTGCCCCACCTTATGTATTTGAGATTGGAGATAGTTCTCATGTGACGTTTCTGGAGCGCCATAAGGAACAGATCAATGCTATTTTGAATCACTTAGATGAGCTCCCTTTTGAGCGCATTGAGCAAATAGAAGATAATATAGAAGGTCTTGTTGATGGTCGAGTAATCATACAGCGAGATTTTGACAAACTAGAGACCGAACTTCAAAAAGCCCGTACCCAGATTGCTGGATTTCAAAGAAAACAAATGGGGCATGACGACGAGATTGTTCTTGCTCGCGTCAGGATTTCTACTCTAGAGATGCTCATCAAGGATATCCAGATTCGCCACTGATCAGATATGAAGAGTCTTCTGGACACGATCCATAAGCTCAAGAACCACAAGGGAGGACCACCAGACTACTAGACTAGATCCTTGTCATTTACAACTTTTGTTTAGAATCCAACCACGGGATGTGTGGCATAAATAATGACACTTGTCAAATTTTGGTTATGTAAAATATGTAGACAAGTTGTTTATGACATAATGAAGTTGTGATTCCATTATACCTCGCTATTTCATGATACCGATTTATGTATGTCATGGTTATCTATCCTATACCCTGTGTTAAGGTTATTCATGTATCGTATTTTTATGTATCCAGGTTTCTATGGCTCTCTTACCACCAGGTTTTCTTGAACCTTTGTATCCGGATATGATTAATGCTCAAGATATTGAACATATGATTCATCTACACCATCCAGAGATACCAAGTCTCCTGTTGGATCACCCATACCATTATCTCCATCTTCATCACTAGGATCTTCATCACCGGTTAGGTCCATTACACCACCACCAGACTATCCCTTTGATGAGTCTATCTTCGCGGAGTTAGATAACTCGTTATGGATCATACCGCGACTACTGATAAGTGAATCAGTCCCCGAGAAACCTAATGAGTCAGATGCTTGTTAGAGTGTCCATCTCTGGAAGTCTTAGATTCCAAAATTTTCCGTTATATCCTGCAATGTAATATCAAAGAATGTGTATTTCTTTGTTAGAACTTGTATCAAATAAGTATCTATGTCAAATGATTTCAATATCAGTATGTGTGAAAATTTTGATAATGACTTGTGATATGACTATATCATTGTATGGATTCTTGTTTTGTGTTGTTTTGGAAATGTTGATAGAATGGATCCTAAAAGGACATCAACATCTGCAGCACCAGCCATGACTCAGGCCGCCATCAAAAAACTAGTTGCTGATAGTGTTGCTACAAATCTGGAAGCACAAGCTGCTACCATGGAAAATACTGATAATACCAATAGGAACACCGGACCAAGAGAAACTCCCGTAGTAAGAAAATGTAGCTACAACGAGTTTATGAGTTGCCAACCTTTCAATTTCAATGGTACAGAAGGCACCGTTGGCCTCATCTGTTGGTTTGAACGAACTGAATCGGTATTTCTCAGTAGTAACTATACTGAGGACTGCAAAGTGAAATTTGCAACTGGTACATATAAATTTCCAGCCTATTAGAATAGAGGAAGCTTACAAAATTTCCTGGTCCGAATTTAAAAAGCGCTTAATAAAGAAGTATTGTCCCAGAACCGAGGTCAAGAAAATGGAAGATGAATTTTACAATCTGACTATAAAAGGTAGCGACCTCAAGACTTACATTAGAAGATTCCAGGAGTTGGCAATCTTATTTCCAACTATGGTACCAAATTTTGAGAAACTTATAGAAGTCTTCATCGGGGGATTACCAAGAAGCATTAAAGGAAATGTTACTGCTTCAAAGCCTCAAACTTTGGAGGAAGCCATTACCATAACCCAAAGGTTAATGGATCAATTAACAAAGCATAATTCTGTGCAAGGAACCAATGATCATAAATGAAAGTTTGATTATAGAAGAACCTTCACCAACAACAACTACCAAAACAACTATAACAATAACAATAACAACTGCAACAATGATCACCACCAACAACAGAATAGAAGGCAAGAAACCGTTAGGGCTTATGCTGCCACCCCAATTGAAAATAATAGGTATGCTGGAAACCTTCCTTTGTGTAAAATATGCGCCCTGCATCACACAGGACCTTGCACTGTCAAGTGTCAGACTTACAACAAGGTGGGTCATCAGACCAGGAACTGCAAGAACAAGGGGCCAGCCACTAGAAGCAACCTGCAGCCAGTGTCAGTAACTTGTAATGCGTGCGGAGAGAAAGGGAATTACAAAAATCAGTGCCCAAAAGCAAACAACAGTGCCTATAGGAGAGCTTACATGCTGAGGGACAAGAATGTTCACCAAGATCCGAATGTAGTCACGGGTACATTCCTTCTCAACCAACATTTAGCTAGAGTATTATTTGAGTCAGGATCCAATAAAAGTTTCGTATCCATATCTCTTGCGTCTATGCTTAATATCCCACCAATTACACTAGATACCACCTACGACATTGAAATGGCGGATGGAAACCTAGTAGGCACTAATACCGTTATTTAGGGTTGCACTCTAATTTTGTTAAACCAACCTTTCAAAATTGATCTCATACCGATTAAACTCGATAGTTTCGACATCGTCATTGCTATGGATTGGTTATCCAAGTAGCATGCTAGAATTATCTGTGACAAGAAAGTAGTTCACATCCCCATCAACGGTGAAACTTTGATCATCCGAGGTGATCGAAGTAAAACCCGACTAAGCCTAATATCCTGTATTAAAACCGAAAGATATATATCCAGGGGATATCAAGTTTTCATAGCCCAAGTAATGGAGAAGAAGTCAGACGAGAGACGATTGGAAGATATACCAGTAGTTAGAGAATTTTCAGAAGTTTTTCCTAAAGACCTACCCGGCCTTCCACTGGTTCGCCAAGTCGAATTCCAAATCGATTTAATGCCTGGAGCGGCACCAGTAGCTCGAGCACCTTACATATTAGCTCCTTCAGAAATGCAAGAAATATTTGACCAACTACAAGAGTTAGCAGACCGAGGTTTTATCCGACCGAGTACTTCGCCTTGGGAGCTCCTGTCTTATTTGTTAAAAAGAAAGACAGATCTTTCAGAATGTGTATCAATTATTAGGAGCTGAATAAACTCACTGTAAAGAATCGTTACCCATTACCCATGATCGACGATTTATTCGACCAGCTTCAAGGTTCGAGTACTTACTAAAAGATTGACTTAAGAGCAGGCTATCACCAACTAAGAGTCAGGGATGAAGATATTCCCAAGACTGCTTTCAGAACGCGATAAAAACACTATGAATTCCAAGTAATGCCATTTGGTTTAACCAACGCGCCTGCTGTGTTCATGGACCTCATGAACCGTGTATGCAAACCATACTTGGATAAATTTATGATAGTGTTCATTGATGATATTCTCATCTACTCCTGTAATAAAGAAGAACACGAAGATCACCTGAGAATAATCCTGGAATTACTCAAAAAGGAGAAATTATATGCCAAGTTCTCCAAATGTGATTTCCGGATCAATATCGTGCAATTCCTTGGACACGTAATTGACAACCGAGGAATTCACGTTGACCCTGCCAAGATTAAAGCAATCAAGGATTGGACATCTCCTACCACACCCACAGAGATACGCCAATTCTTAGGACTTGCTGACTACTACCGGAGATTTATCAAAGGTTTTTCGAAGATTGCAAAGCCTTTGACTGAATTAACCCAGAAAAACAAAAAGTATAGCTGGGGAAAAGACCAAGAGTCAGCCTTCCAATTGCTAAAATAGAAGCTTTATGAAGCTCCAATCTTAGCATTACCAGAAGGAAACAATGATTTTGTCGTTTACTATGATACATCACATCAAGGTCTGTGAGCGGTGTTAATGCAAAGAGAAAAAGTTATTGCATACGCATCCCGATAACTCAAGCCTCATGAAGAGAACTATACCACACATGACCTCGAATTGGGAGCAGTAGTGTTCGCTCTTAAAATTTGGAGACACTATCTGTATGGCACAAAGTGTACTGTGTTCACTGATCATAAAAGTCTTCAGCATATCCTTGATGAGAAAGAATTGAACATGAGACAACGCCGATGGTTAGAATTACTCGTAGATTACGATTGTGAGCTTCACTACCATCCTGGAAAGGCAAATGTTGTAGCAGATGTAACACCCCTAAAAATGTGTCACAGCGGAAATGTATCCGGGGGCGTTACTTCATAATACACAGCGCTAGATACAAGAGGACGACCTCTAAATGTGTCATTTGAAAAGTAATCTCCTTGATTTCCTTGAAATTGATATAACATTTGTCCCATAATTTGCATCATAATGAAAAGCTTGAAAGCGATACAACGATATTTGATCATTTGTATATAAATAGTAATCCATGAATGAAATCTTGTCATTTTAGACTCCAATGCACATCAAGTAAGCCAAGCATCTAATTCACCTGAGAAAAACATGCTTAAAAAGTGTCAACATTAAAGTTGGTGAGTTCATAGATTTCTGTAAATATAAATGTTGAACCAAAGTTCCATAAAGTATGTATGACCATTTAAATCCTTAAATGTTCTCTCAAAACGTATGTATGATTTTTAGAAATCAAGAATTGTAAAGCATGCATGACCATTTAAATCCCCTAATAGTCACAAAAATGTATATATAGTTGGACCACCTTTGTTCAAAGTATCTATTACCACTTTATTCAAGACAACACGCAAATATTCATGTGTGTATAAAACAATGATTATGATTACTCTAAGTTCATGAAACCGATGCACTAATATAACAGTAAGAGTTCATGTATATGTGTTGTGGGCCCTGTAGACCCAACCAATCGTATTCTGACATGTTATAACGTTCGTTTGCCCAGTGATAACTAATCACCCGAACAGGGATTGTCAATCCCGAATCGATCTATTTTATAACATTCGCATGGATAACATGCTATAACTTTCGTTTGCCCAGTGATAGCTAATCACCAGAACGAGGATTCACACCCGAATAGATCTATTTCATAACATTCGCGCCCACCCTCTAAGTGATTTACAGTTTATGAAGCTGTGATGTAGACTTGTATGTACCCATCACAGGTGTCCCCTCCAAGAACACCCGGGCATTTATTTAAAGAATATGTACTCTCGTTACCGGTGTCCCCTCCAAGAACACCCGGGCAGTAATGTAAAGAATATGTACTCCCATTACAGGTGTCCCCTCCAAGAACACCCGAGCAGTAATGTTGTTATCAGTTCAATTCGCTTAAGCTAATCCGTAATCATTTCAAAAGTAAAGTATGCATTCGTGACCCAAAATGAAGTCAAGTAATGTATCCCATAGCGAGCTATGTAAATGAGTATGTAAATCAATTTGTAATCAACCATGTAAATGCATTTGCAAACAAGCATGTTCTCACCCCAAAAATATATGTAAAACAAGTAAAACATGGGGCTATAAACTCACATTGATGTTGTAGAACGATTGGCAGAACTGCATATATTAATCACAGCACAACGAAAACCAGAACGGCTCGACCAGGAAGTTGTGATTTATCTTAACGGCTAAGACCCGCTAGCCTAGGATAATGTATTTGGGTTTTCCGATGGATGAGTACATCAATGAGACACGTTGATAAAGATTTAGATTGTTAAGTTGTAACTGTTTAGTGGTTGGTTAAATAAAATAAATCGAAAATAAACGCCAAGTGTGTAATATATGCCGTATATATCACTTATGAAAAATAACAATTATATAACTCATACCGTGAATTATATGACAAAGACAAACAATCCAAAGATTAATATGAAATTTATTAATACATTGCAAGATATTTATATAAGAAGTACGAGTAAAATAATTAAACAAACAGATTGTCATGTTTTCGGAAATCACCAATTAAATTAATAAAACGTTCTTGTATAAAAGTAAACACACGTTTTAAAGTCTTTACTGTTGTCATTAATCGGGAATTATAAAATAATATTTGTAATTTAGTATTCGTTTCCTCGACGAGTCCTTAGTTAAACAGTGTCTCATTTACAAAAGTTGTATTTCTCGTTGTTTATCTGGTTGATTTATAATAAACAAATTGACCGATCTTAAGACTAAATAACTACGTCTTTAAATCAAACACGCCCTAAAGGTTGTCTCTAAAACCAAACGCACCCTTATGTCGTTTCTGATAAACCAAACGCACCCTTAGTATATTTCTGCTAAAACCAAACACGCCCTTATTGCAATTTTGTCCAACCAAACGTACCATTTTTCTGTTTATCACAAACCGAACGCACCCTATTTGGTGCTAAACCCAGATCCAAACGTACCTTGCTGCGTTTCTGTAAAACCAACCGCACCCTACTCGTTTTAGAACCAATTCAAACGCACCCTACGGTGGTGGTGACAGCCATACGCACCCTTGTGGTGGTGGTAGCCAACCAAACGCACCCTCTTGGTGCAAATACCAAACCCAACGCACCCGATGTGGCTGACCTGAATCCCAACACACCCTTCGGTGCTAAATAGAACAAACAAACGCACCCTTATTCTCGTGACCACAACCAAAAAGCACGCGTCGCCAGTGGCTGCCAAAACAAACGTACCCTTATTCTCGTAACCACAACAAAAACGCACCCCATTCTTTATAACCCAAAACCAACGCACCCTGGTTGGTTTCTGTCAAGCCAAACACACCCTATTTGGCTGGTGGCGTGGTGCGGTGGTGGTGAGGAGGTGGTGGTGGTGTGACAGCGGCGACTGTGATGATGATGTTGATGGTGGCGGTGATTGTGGATCGTGGTAGCGATGATGGCGTTCGGTGGAGGTGAGGTGGTAGCAGTGGTGGTGTGGTGGTGACGTGGTCGTGGTAACAGCAGGGTGGCGGTGGCAGGTGGTGGAGATGGTGATGGCGCGTGGACTAGTGGATCGAGTAGATCGGGTGATGGGGAGGCTTTTGGGACTTGGTCGGAAAACTCGCCGGAAAAGTTTTTCGGTGGCCGAAAAACATGGGGGAAAAGGGATGTGTGTGTGTGTGTTTTTATATAATGAAATGAAATAAATATTATAACTTTTATATATATTAAAAGCTATAAATAAGAGTGGCAAGTCACAAAAGATGAGGGTTAATTTGTAAATATTTTCACAGGGACTAAACGTGTAATCTTTGTTAGTTTATGATTCGGGGCTCGTTTGGACTAGTTAATGAATGATTCATAACACGAAACTTGCGCCATTGCGTTCCAAATAATTTTTCCCATAAAAACGAGTATTCACTCGACTAATTTTCATAAACGTTTTATAAAATTTATATTAAACGTTTATAATTTATTTGTAAACTTCCGATAAACTTTGTCCGTAAAATGATCTTTTACTTGAATATTTGCGTCTTCAACAAATGTTACTGAATAAAATGATGACTAATTTATTAAACATTTTTATTTAATAAAAAGTGTTAATTAAATATAATTTAATTATTTTTTTGTTTCTAAAATCTTGCGAGGGCATTTCAGTCACCTTCTGTCTGTTTTCGGGTCTCGTGCAAAACTAAAAAGTTGTCCGGAATGTCGTTTTACATCAAATTGCTTTAGAGTCCGAATAATGAAAACGTGATTTAGCTGCTCGTTTTTGATAAATCAACTTAGGAATAACATATATCTCCTTTAAATATGTTTCGAAAAATTACCGGTTACGCGCTAATCGCTTTTATGTGACAATAAAAGACCAAAAGTCAAAAAGTCAAAGGGTAAAATAGTCATTTAATATTCCGAAAATTGCCGGATGTTGCAACAGATGCCTTAATCCAAAAGGAATGAATCAAATCACTCTGAGTTAGAGCATTAGTCATGACCCTTCACCCAAAATTACCATCACAAATCTGTGAAGCCTAAACTGAGGCGATCAAAGAAGAAAACATTAAAGCTGAGAACCTATGAGGAATGGACAAAGAATTTGAAGTACGTCCTAATAGAACTCATTATATTAAGAATCAAAGTTGGTTACCATTCTTTGGTGGTTTGAGGGACTTGATCATGCATGAATCCCATAAATCGAAGTATTCCGTCCACCCAGGTTCTGACAAGATGTATTAGGATCTAAAGAAACTCTATTGGTGGCCTAACATGAAGGCGGTCATCGATGAATATGTTGGCAGCTGTTTAACATGCTCTAGAGTTAAAGAAGAATGTCAGAAGCCATCCCGCTTCCTGATACAACCAGATATTCTTACATGGAAATAGGAAAGAATAACAATGGACTTTTTTACAAAACTACCCAAAACATCAAGCGGACATGACACAATTTGGGTCATTGTAGACCGACTTACCAAATTAGCACATTTTATCCCCACCAGAGCGACAGATAGTATGGAAACCCTTATAAGGTTGTATATAAAGGAGATAGTTTCACGGCATGGAGTGCCAATATCCATCATCTCGGATTGTAACAGTTATTTCACATCCAGATTCTGGCTTTCAATGCAGAATGCTTTGGGTACTCAATTAGACATGAGTACGACATATCATCCCGAGACTGATGAACAAAGTGAAAGAACCATCTAAACACTCGAAGACATGCTTCGAGCCTGTGTTATAGATTTTGGAAAAAGATGGGAGAGACACTTACCACTGGTAGAATTTTCTTACAATAACAGTTACCATGCCAGTATTAAGGCATCACCATTTGAGGCACTTTATGGTCGAAAGTGTCAATCATCTGTCTACTGGGCCGAAGTTGGATATGTCCAACTCACGGGACCAGAGATAATCCATGAAACCACCAAAAAGATAGTACAAATCCGACAACGCTTGCAAGCTGCAAGAGACCGGCAAAGGAGTTATGCCAATGTAAGGCGAAGGCCTATGGAATTCCAAGTTGGAGATCGTGTTATGTTAAAAGTGTCACCTCGGAAAGGTGTCATCCGATTCGGAAAGCGATGAAATCTTAATCCTCGGTACATTGGGCCATTCAAGATCCTTGATAGGGTCAGCCCAGTGGCATACAAACTTGAGCTTCCTGGAGAACTCAATAAGGTCCACAGTACCTTCTACGTTTCTAATTTAAAGAAATACCTATCTGACGAATCCCTCATAATTCCAATGAAAGAGCTTTGGCTTGATGAAAAACTCAATTTTGTGGAAGAACCAGTAGAGATCATGGATCGAGAAGTCAAGCAACTGAAACAAAGTCGCATCCCTATAGTCAAAGTAAGATGGAACTCTAAAAGAGGAACAAAATTTACGTGGGAACACGAAGATTAAATTCGTGCCAAATATCCACATCTATTTCCAAACATCACTCCAACATCTAACTAAATCTTAGGACGAGATTTCTTTAAGGTTGGGAGACTATAACAATCTACAATTTTCCTCAATCTAATTTCCATCTATTATATTTAATAGAACCATTTTCACGGAAATACTTTTGTTTTTATTCCATCCATTATGTAACGTAACTTACATTTCCAAAGTAAACGAGCTCATGCAACAACCAATGACAATTCCATCAACGTTTATGTCAAATGAACGTTATAATATGTCAAGCAATATGTTTTAATATCCACTTTTAGCATCCATACATTTATTATAAAATGAACATTATACGTTAACATTTATATCAAAACCCTGATTACATGTAATGTTTTCATACAAACCAAAAGTATAAACTTATAAGGCATGTGTACAAGTTATCAATGCTCAAAATTCGAACTATGTTTCCCTCTAAAACCCTAGTATAACACCTTTAAGCTCATAGTACAACCTGGTAATGCACAAGATACAAATAAACTATTTTCCCTCCAAATCTTAAGGGCTTTTTGTACCACCCTTCTAGCACGAGTTACAAGCCTTTAATGTACCATAATTAAACTAGATTTCCCTCCATATCACTCCACATACTTGTCCTAACCTTAATCCTAAACCCTAACCCTAATCTGAAACCTTAAACACCCCGATAACACCTTAACTAGCTCAAACTAAGCCAAAACTAAGTAACCACCCTCCACCATGATCCACCACCTTGTCTAGCACCTTGTCACCACCTTGCTAGCTCCCTTTCACCTCCTTGTCACCACCTTGTCAACTTATTTCCCAAGTAAACACCTTGTCACCTCCTTGTTTAACCGAACCCCTCACACCCTTCAAACACCTCTTTAAGCTACATACTAGCTTCTAATAGTCACCATTCCTAGAAACTTAGCCACCACTCTTCTCAACTTGGCTACCACTCTTTCTTTAACCCTAGAAATAGCTGAAACCCTCCACACTTCCATAAACTCACCACAAAACTAAACCTATTCTCGAAATGATGTATTTGTCGAGCCCTAGAAGAAAAGAAAGAAGGTTTAAGCAAGTAGGAGCCAAGGTTTAAGAAGAACAAGAGGTTCTTGATTTATCTCCAAGGATCTTTGACCCATTTCACCATCTTTGAACCATTCTGAGTTCTTGTAAGTTCTACAACTTGTTCTATAAGATCTTGATATGTTTTAAATCCTTTATAAGCTTTGTTTAAACCATTTGATCAAGCTAAACTCTTTTGAAAACTCATAAACCTAACCGAACCCTAAATAATCCATTTTGAAACCCTAATCTATTTGAACCCTATAAATAAGCTTACTCTAATCCTAATAAGCTTTTATGTACTTTCATGATTACGTAAGATAAGCCCTTAAACCCCAAGCTTATTCATTTGGTTTTCCTAAACCAAACGCATCATAAAAACCCTAAAACCCTTTTCGAAAACCCTAATAAGCTATAAGCCATAAGCCATAAGCTGATCTTATAAGATATTCTAATAAGCTAACTTATCATTTTTATAAGCTTTGAAACCAAATCTAAAAGCTCTAAGCTTTCGGGTCTTAGTTTTAAAACCAAACGCACCCTTTTTGAACTATCAAGCTTATAAGCTCATTTCATAAGCTTTAAGCTTATAAAACCAATTTATTTTAGCTTATTGTAATAATCTAAATGCTGCAAAACTAAATTGGATTCGAAAAATACAAAGTATATGATTTTGGACTAAAAACGCAAATAGTTTTATGCATGAGGGGTATATATTGTAACTTTTGACCTTATTAAACTTTCGGGCAAAAAATGTAAATATCCTAAAGTTAAACTACAAGGGCATGTTTTGCCAACTTTCAAAGTTAAAGGTTAAATGTTTTAAAAATATAAATAAGGGTTTAAATTGTAAATTAATATATACCAAGGGTATATATTGTCATTTTTAAATTCTTAGAGGTATAAAATGTAATATTTTTATATTTAATTATAAAAATATATTTAAACATTATAAAACTCGATTTTATTAAAACCCGACACATTTATCGTTCATTCATCGATCGAAACATATAAATCAATTATGTTAAATATTTAACATAATTTATCATCCACTAGCTTTTGAAAAAACTTAAAAAAGATAAAATCTTATCATTTAAATTTTAACGTATCACGTTACTAGGGAATTTTATGTGAGGGGATTTCATTTGGGTAGACGTTTTGACGAGTTGCTGGATTTACGATTTAAAGTGTCCTAACTCCTCAAACGTTTACTACATGACCTCTGGATTATGATAGCCCGAAGAGTGATACGATATTTTCATAAGTTAATAAACCAAATTTATATTTACGTTAAACTTTATGAAATAAAGTTTTGAAATATAAAAACTAAGACTTGACATATTACCCCAGGTTGCATGACGAAGCCGTTTATTTCCATTTGATTTACTTTTGCCATCAATCAGATTTCCCTATTAAGGTGAGTTCATAGTCCCACCTTTATATGTTTTCCAAACCCCGTGGGGAGATACATTCTATAAACCATAAATACAAGTATTTTCCAACTGTATGCTATCCTAATATGTTATTGCCTAAGTTACCTTTACTGCCAATATCTTTACATCATGAATCATTAATCACTTGTATGTGAACGCGAATATTATGGATAGATCTATTGGGATTGACGAATCCCGTTTGTGTTTACCTATACATGAGGTAACCAAGCGCACTATATTTGAGAATAATGGGTAACTTTGGTAAGTTACCTTTCCAAGAGGACAATCATTCCTTAATAATGTCACTGAGGTGATTTCCATGTTAACGTTTGAGTTCATATTGTTTTTCCATAATAATTGTAATTGTACAATTATTACCACTTATGATGACTTGTATTCAACCATTTTATTACAAACCTATGAATTTCACTCAACCTTTGTGTTGACCTTTTTAGCATGTTTATCTCAGGTAACTAAGCAGTTTAAGGCACGGAGTGGCATGGACTTGAAGGCGTCCAAACTTGTTATCATTCAACCTTTACGTTTTAAATGTATTTTGGGACCTCCTTTTGTAAAATTCTGATATGATATTAAATGCTAACTAAATTTTCCAAATGTCTCTTTATGAGTCATTTTCTATGATTATGAGGGTTGATTCATGAAGTAATACCCCATATTAGCTTCCGCTGCTATGTGAATTATCAGGGTGTTACATGCGAGGACCGCGTAGGTCTTCATCTCTATATCTATGTGGTATATTTAACTGATAACCATCTTGGCTATAGGGCACTAATAATGGGTACTGGATTGGAAGATATGATGGATGAAATATGTTAATACGCTGCAAACCACCTTTATGCGTCTCTATAACTATGTGTCTTTGCTAAGCACAGGAATCCACGTCACCAACAATCAGACCAACAACTTCGGATGCAATTGGTAGGTTATAAGTATGACAATCTTTGGCTCTTTTTATGATAAGCTTGATTTTGTTTGATTGTTCCATTTTCTCATTATACTTGTCTCGTGCCATCCTAAAAGTTTCCACCAATTTGTTACACCCATCCATGATATCTCTTACACCACCTATTATTTTTGTGTCAATTGGATGTCTTTCATTGGATGGTCCAGCTGATCCAGACCTGGTGTCATGAAATCCATGACATTTCACAAAATTTAGTGTTGAAAAAAACTTAAGAATTAAATTTACATACTTGAGGAATAGATCAAAAATGTGTTAAAAGAATGGTAATACAACTTTTAGAAATACCTTTGAATTTGTCAAAAAGTCTTTGCGCAGTGACGCCTTCATCTTCGTCAAAATTTAGGCGTGGGATATCTTGTATAGATGTTCTATGTGATCTCCTTGATGTCTTTGTTCCAGGTTGTGTAATTCTTTGAAGACGATTAGGTTGTCTACGTGATGACGAAGCACTTGTATTTTGCGTTCCTTTAACCCCTGTTTTTTCAGAAGAATGTGGCAGCCACAGAAATTGTTACTAAAAATTTTGATTTAACTTTTTTCAAATGTAAATATCTCATTTACTAATCGTTTGTTACATTTGACACTAGATCTACGACTATAGGTGTTCGTATATGCGATGAATTTGTTGTAGTTGCAGTTATGATTGGAGGTATTCGTATAGATCCAATGACAGAAATAGTTGTTGAAAGTGTCGCGTTTACGTTCCCTTGTCTGTGATTACCATTAGATTGGTTTGACATTGTCCATTGTCTATACACAATACATAAATTAAAGTCATTAACGGTGGATTAAGAAACAATTATGCATAATAAATGTAATCTGGAATGATATTTATTTAGTGTGAAATTAAAGTACCTTGAAATGGAGTAAAGGATGGCGCCAAGGCAGATAACGGAGATACACGATTAACTACACAAGTGTAATAATGAAAATGAAAACTATAAAGATATTCATGTTTGTGTTTTTTGGCTTTGTTATATAAGCATTGGGTGATTTGTTTTGATATGAATTGGTTGCAATAGTATAAAAGTTTAAATGAGAATATCAATACTTAAGTGTACATAAATTATTTGCTATAAAAAAATATTAGTCAATATTCTTTAAAAATAAATTTTCCTTATAATTTGGCAAATGTTTTTTGGCGGGTGGAGTTAAAATGGAAATGATATGATGCAATTGATAGAATTAGCTGTAAGATGCCTCTTCATTCCATCTTTTCTGCGCTCTTCTTTTTTTATTGCATCAGTTGTACAACTTTTTTTTGACAAATCACAATAAGGTAACTCATTCATTGAATTTTGTTTAAAGCATTTACTTTGTTTGTACTAACATATAACGTTGATGTATGAACACTTGGATAACCGAAAGAATATTTGTTTACGTTTATACTTGTTTTCAATCCAGAAAAATGACAACACAGTTTGTATTTGACGTGACGCCAAACACGTACGCAATGAGACAGGTATTGGTTAAACATAAATTTTGCATTCATAAATATGTATGAGATTACGAATTGTTTAGTTATGGTTTTGGTCATAATAATTTGTACATAGTTTCTGCCCCTTCATTTCAAAGACCGTTATTTCATTGGACAAAAGTAGGTGTATCTTATCAACAACAACATGATTCGACATAATATTAGGATTGGTCTGGTTTTCGACAATGAATTGGAGCTGTATGATACAGAGTGGATACGCTTTGTGGAGGATAGTGGATATCAAAATATGGCAACACTTCATTTTATTCATGAAAGTGCTCATACTTTCTACGTGTCTGGATATGGAATATCGGGATCGAAGAGTGGTGGATATGATGAGTTACTGACCGGAGGAAGGATGACCAGATACTTTGCTCGACTTGGGCAGAACGTCACATAAGTGGTAACGTACTAGTTTTATTAAAAAAATGTCATAGTGAAATGTCATTGCATGTCTAGATTCATGGCTGTTGTAATTAAGTGGCTATATGTATATGCAGTTGCTTGCTGGTGATTTCGCTTCGGACATCGAGTCGGACACGCTTAATGTGACTTTAAATGGCAACATATTCACAGTGACACACCGGTGTCAGTTGCTTCCTGGTTTAATTGTAAACCATGGGAATGTTTTTTTTCAGAAATGGATGGGATGACCTTGTGCACATGTTGCGTTTAACACCTAGGATACCACTTCTATTCACAAAGGTTTTTGGAAAAAGATTTGCCATGATGGTCTTTGCTACTGATGGTTGGGAGCTACCCATGAAAATCTTGATTGTACTTACCTGGCCTTTGTACAGCCAATCAGGGCAGCAGAGAACGATTTGTGCTTGTTATTTGATACTTATGTGTACAGGTACATACTGAGTATTGATCCGTCCTTTTCAACACATATAATATATAATATAAGTAATAATAAGGATAGGCCAATAATAGTTTAGTATAGTATTACCGTCGGATTAAGAAATTCACTTTTAACCAAAGTGATATCTCAAAAACCTTCCGGGTCGTTTCCACGACGAGAGGTGAATGGAAATCTACGTTCAAGTTGTAATTCGAGCTTGATTGTCATAAAAAAATTTTGATTTGGTTTTTTAAATCTACTAAAAGGAAAAACATATAGAAAGGAAGCTAAACTTTCAATTTTAAACTATTTTTTATACTAAAAATTAAACTATTATTTAAAACTACAAGATTATACTAAAAATGATCTAAAAATATAAATGACTAAAATGCTTGCTAAGTGATGTGAAATGTTCATTAAGTGTGGGCTTAAGTTTAACGAATTAAAATGACAAGTAAAATGAAATTCTTAAAAATAAATGACAAGAAATTAAATTGCATTAAAAAAAATTGACGGAATGTAAATTGAAAAGACAAAACTTATGACTAAATATTTTTTATTAAATCTTTTTAAACCCGCACCTAAATTTCAAATCTCTAATCACTTAACAAGCACTACTAAATCTACTCACTACTCATAATGAAATAAAAACTAAGCATTTTAAAAATAAAGCTACACTAAGCATGGCATAAATCAAATAGGCAAACATAAAATAAAACGATGAAATAAAAACTAAGCATTTTAAAAATAAAGCTACACTAAGCATGGCATAAATCAAATAGGCAAACATAAAATAAAAACTTCACAAATTAATTGAAAAGGAATAGAAAATGGAACCGAATTAGAGACCTAGCTAAATAAACCCTATAAGCCTCCGACGCCTTATGAGACGTTACACGGGATAACCAAAGTCACAAAATAAAACAAACTGTTATAGTAACCAGTTAATAAAAAAATTTCACATTTTTTTTTCCATTCCTACTGAACCACTTGGTCCATCAAGCAGAACACATTAACACCAACCAACACGCTAAGCCCATCAAATATTTGTAAACCTAATTACCAAACTTGGCCAAAATAATTCAACAAGACTAAATCAGTCTGAATTAACACATGTACTAATACAGAATTTTATTAGAGCACTCACAGCTCGCTTAACCATTTTTTAAACATTAGCACTTATAAACCTAAACCAAAAACTAAAAAAAGATAAAAAAAAACAAAAAAGACTTCATACAAAGAAATAAAAAAAGTAAAAAAAAAAACTAAATAAAACAAAATAAAAAAAAAAAAAAAAATAATCGCTACAACAAAAAACAAAAAAAAAAACAGAAACAAAAAAAAGAAAAACACCACAAAAAAAAAGAAAAAGGAACAAACAAAACAAAAAAAAAAAAAAAAAACTTAAATAATAATAAAAAAAGAATAAAAAAAGAATCTATTAAGCCGAATAACCCAGAATTGGCCACGATAACAATCATACGAACAAATGAGTAAGACAACAAAATCCTACTAAGACTTGTGAATAAGCAGCGAACAAAGATTCAATCTAAACTAGAGCATGCACTGTCATATGAAACTAATAAGTTAAAAAAGACTATTTAGAAAACAAACTTCTTAGAAAAAAGTTATAGCAAGTTTCCAATAAACATTTAAAGCTAATTCATAGAAAACGAAATAAGTATTAGGCTTCAACAGGCTAGGCAAACGTCAAGGCAATCGCTGCGCCGGAGCTCAAGAATTAAACAAAATTTATTTAATAGAGCCAATACAAAAATGGAATAAGCACTCAGCTAGTTAAGACTCTTAAAAACTAGAAACCTTAACAATACGCTCCAATGATTCTAAGCTAAATAAGATCCAAGAGAAGATCTTAACGACGTCCACTTTATGCCAAATCTACTACATTATGATTAACAAATCTTGGAGAACAAGAGTTGACAGTACAGATAAGCACTAAAAAAATGGAAATAAGCAGTACATTTATCTGCGAAAAAAAAAAAAATAAAGCAAAAAAATAAAAATCTATACTAAAAAGAAATAAAAACAGAAACTATACTAAGCGTAGAATGATGGGGGGGACAAAAGGAGTGGGGAGTGGATACAATTTATAGTGGGGTGAGAGGGGGAAGAAGTGTAAATTTTTGCCTCATCATTGGGTGATTATTATCCAATCATTGGGAAGAATTCGGTGTCACACGGATCAGGTATAAATGCAGACTCGTTCCAGCTGTTGATGGAGTGACATGTGTCTATGTAGAATGCTTTGTTTGTATGCTGCATATCCAATGATTGATCAGTATTGCAAATGTGAATTGGGACAATTTCACTCATTACCCCTGCCACGTACGTATGAATTTTTACTTGCCATCTCAAAGTATAGTGGACAAGCATGTGCTTTTTTTTTGATTTAATTTGCTTCCAAGTGATGTGATGTCAGACATATCCATTTTATTTCTTGATAAGGAATTAGTTATAATATAGGAAGTGGACTTGAAATGGCGGCCGTATGTGGCTTATAGTTGCAAATAGGAGGGCTGAGGCACCGGCCCATTTAAATGGAGTTTACGGGTCGGCCCAATAAAATCTTCCGAAAAAATCCTGGACCACTCGTTTTTGAGCCCTCGCGCTATCTGTCTCCGCATCCCCCATCGACTACGCTTTTTGTCCGGTTTTGGTCTTACTATTGTCCTTCTTTCTTGATATGCGTACCTGCACATACAAAAACACAAAAAACAAAACATGATTTATGGCCATTTTTATTATTTTGTTGTCTTTTGGGGTATTCGTGTTTTTTCACAAGAACGCGCCATCTCTACCCCACCCCCCATGCCTCTCACCTATATAAAATAGCGAGATTAATCCAAATTCCTTCCCCCATACTTAAACGTATTCATGCCCGCTGTCCGCAACGCAATGTAATTAATACCACCGCTTATAAAACGAAAAAAATTGTCTCAACTCCCACCCCAAACCTCCCACCCCTTCCGCCCCCAACGCACCATGAGCTCATCTTAAAGGAATTAAGAAATCAAAATAGTTAAGAAACCCGCCCGTTTTTCCATTTTCAATTTTTTTTATTAATAATTCTTATTTTTTCTTTTTTTTGTTTTCTTTTTTTTTCGATAAATACTTTAAGATCATAGAACAAAATAAATTTCATACTCATTCGCCCCCAAACTTCTTCACTTTTTTCCAAACTAAGCTTAAAAACAAGATCATTTGTCAATTACAATGTCAAACACTAACACTACTCATAAATAACTAAATGGTAGCTTACCTTTTTCTCCCTCCCCTCTAAATCCTTACTTTGTTATGACTCAACTATTTTACTAAATCATATACATCTCATCTACTTTAAAAGACTTTTTATTTCGATATTTATTAATTCCAAATATAAAGCGTGAACGGTTTAAATTGCAATAATTTGTATTGAACAAAACTCCTAAAAAAAAAAAAGAGGAACCGCCCCTAAAAAAAAGAACAAAAACGCCCTTTCAAAAGTATCAAACATGTCCATCAAAATAAGTCCACCCAGTGACAACCAAAATTTGCTTTTATTAGGAGATTACATTAAGCAAAGCACCATATCAGGATCATATTCAGACCCGAAGGTATCTCTTTTAAAAGACACTGAATGGACCAATCTTATTTGGCAACAAATACCCTAGGCTCTTTAAGGTACAAAATAAGACAAAAAAATAATTACAAGTCATGACACTAACACTACTCATAAATACTAATTGTATACTTACTTTCCCTCCTGCAAATCCTACTTTTGTATCTCAAGATTTTACTTAAGTCATATACCCGAAGGCTCTTTAAGACTTGTTTCGATACTTATTAATTCCAAAAACAAAGCATAATGGTTAAGAACGCAATAATTAGCTCCTAGCCCTTTTCAAAAGATCAAATGTCATCAAGATTAAAGTCCACATCGAGGCAACCAAAATTTGGCTTTTATTAGGCTACTTAAGCAAGGCACCATTCATGTCATATACCCGAAGGCTCTTTAAGACATGAATGGACCAATCTTATTTGCACCATATACCCTTAGGCTCTTTAAGGCACAAAATAAGACAAAAATTAAGCAACATAATTAAACCTCAGTCCTTTAGAAGGCTACAACATCGGCCACGCCTCCGACAAGATGTAGCAAACATATTTCGACTTCGGTAACTTCCTCGACTTTTTAGAAGGCTGTAACATCGGTTGTGAGCCGGCAAGATACAACAAACTTTTATCGGTCACGGATTATTATTGAATTCTACTTATCCCATATACCCTAAGGCTCTTTAAGGAATAAGCAAAATATTTCTTAATGTGATACATATAGTATGCCAAATTAAGTATTCCTGATGTGTACTCATCCTAATCACAAAGGAACTAAAGAAAACTTCTATTAGTTAATTATTAACCAAAAAACCATACAACTTTATTTATTAAACATTTATATAACGGTGAAACAAGCTAATGGGAGAAAAAGCCACAATTAAAACTTATGAGCTTGAAAGAAAACCAACTATTCTACGTTTAATGTCATGACTTATAAATAACACTATCATTTCTTGTTCTTCACAGTTTAAAATCTCTAAGAAAGAGATTCGCAAAAACTTAGCCTATATAAAATCTAACTCGGTATATTTAAAATCTACTTGTGATTAGCACAAGTCTTCATTTACTAATGATTTCAAATCTAGCATGTTTAAAGTCTGTATAAGACTAGCACAAACTATCATCATTAATTGTTAAGGGAAAAAGCTAGAACTCTACACGTACGATCGGGTCAAAAATTACTTCTTATTCTTACCAACGGAAAACCTACATTCGTGTTTTAACACTTATTATATATATATTATATTTTTTTTTATGACTAAAAATTTAAAAATTTTGCTATTTTTGTGGGAAAACGGGTACGTGAGAACAAAACAATAAGCAGGTAACATCAAATCGATAGATTCCCTTCCCCAAACTAAAACGAAACATTGTCCTCAATGTTTAAAGTCGGGTCTCTACGAAAATCTAAGCCGTTTATGAATTATGCAAAGATAAACGTGAATCGATAATGATGAAAGGATATGGATCTCCCCAAACTAATTTCACACAAAGGATGAGAAGCTCGAGTAGAACGGGACAAATCAACCGGACACGAGAGGCTTCAAAAATTGTTGGGTCGATCCTACAAAATCACAACAAACAAGCAACAAACATCGAGAAATCGGAAAGAGTACAAGCCTCTCTCAACACAACACATTAGATAATAGAAAATAGAGAGAAAATAGAAAGGATAAGCATGGGGTGAACTCCCACGAAGCGGCTTGTTTTTGGTCACCGAGTCGCAAGCTCGACTCGATCCCTGAATTTAGTTGTCCTTAGGGAAAGCAAATATGAAAGAAAGAAACTTCCATAAAAAGAAGATCGTATCTTCACTCCCGGTGAAGCTAGATAAAGGAGAAACCTCGGGATAAGTGATAAATGGAAGAAAGGTACGAATGATAAATGTGAAGGAATTGTCCTCTTCAACATTTGGAACAACAACATTTTCATCTCCTCTTTGTTCAAAAGATTCATCATTATAAAGCACATCAAGATTGTTAATCTCAGGTTTTAAAATCTCAATATCCGGTGGTTCTGGAGGAGGACGAGGTAATGACGGATTATCAAAATAAAATGACTCATACTCGGGAAGAGAGTAATTAGCATGAGCAGTGGTATTGCCACTTCTCGTCTCTTCCGTATGATCGCTAAAAGACTTGAATTCGGGTAAGGAATTATCCGAAAAAGAAAGAGAAGTTTCAGACAAATCACTTTCCATGATGGGAATAGGATTGTCTTTCAAAGATTCGATATTAGAAATAAGACGACTAACGTTCAACAATTTCTCACGAAGGATAACGTCTTAAATTTGAAGTATGTCTTCTAAATCAAACTCTTTTTCTTCTTGATAGACTTCATTTACCTCCTCTAGGCTAACGTACTCGATATCTTCAAAATCATCGTCATCACTGGAAGTATAACGGTTAATTAAAGATTCCAAAAGGCCAGACTCAACATTAATACGACCAATATCACAAATAGGCATATCACACGAATCATCAGAAATACCCTCGAACTCACTTGGGATTGGGACAAGGTTCTCAACTCTAGACTTTATTTCTTCGTCCGATTCTGTTGCCGGAATAGTATCGAGATGCTCATCCCCCATATTTAGAGAGTTATCGGGTTCTTTGGAAGAAAATTTCTTAAGATATTCTTGAGTTTGAATAGAATACTCATCATCGTCATCACAAATAGTAGAAAGCATGTAACGATGGGCAGCAAAATATTTTTCTTCTTCGTAAGCTTGCTTCTTCTTTCAAACTTCGCTTCCCCATATATTAAAATCTTGCTTAAGCTTATGAATTCTAATTTCACAGTCTCTCTCATATACTTCATCAATCTCCTCGCCTCGAAATCTTTTATAACCCAAATCATTTATTATTTCCTTAATCTCTCTATCGACCAATTGCTGTTCATGCATCATTTCCTCGATACTCATATCCTCTATTTTCTTTCTTCGATCTCTTATTATTTCTTCAAGTTTTTCTTCCATTTTATTAAGGACTTGTAGAATTCCTTGATGATCGACGGAGTCTTGCGGGGGTTGTGGTTGGTCAAATCCGGAAGAATCATAACTCGAATTAGGTTCATAGTAAGTTTCATTGATTGGTTGACATTGATAATCAAAATGAGGACCTCCGCAATAAGCACAACAAAGATATTGTTGAGAAAAACTCGGTGAATTTTGTGGATAATAATTATCATTAAAGTTTTGATTGTAACACGGCTCCTGTTCATAGACAAACGGGAACTGTGGTGAACAATCATAACCATAATGAGCATTATTTCCACATAACTCACACAAGTAAGTCTCAAACTGGGGTTGTGGAGGTGGGTAAGAAAAATTTGGAGAATTATCAACAAAGTTAGGCTTTGAAACATGAGGTAATGAATAGCATGACGGATCTAAACTTGGTAAAGTTTGTGGAATTTCATTAATGGTTTGATTGCATGGCTCCGGTTTAGAAATGATCGGATCTTTTGGTGGACAATTATAACCGTAATGAGCACCTTTACCACAAGATTTACAAATGCATTGTTGACAAAAAATTCCATCTAATGAATCACCGCACTCATAACAACAATTATGGTCAATCTGTGGAGGATCTTGCGAAGACTTTACACCGGGGTCTTGATTGACAACGAATGGCTCTCAAAGAGCATTAACAACGTTGGTATTATCATCGGATGATTCGGAAATATCTTCAAAGTCTTTGGAAGTTTCATTTTCAACACAATATGTAAGCAAATCTTCCTCGAATTTCTTTCGTAAAAGAGCACATCCACGACAATACGGACCATCAACCGGGGTTCCACACTTTGCACAACACGGAGAGGTGTCGGGTTCGGGAACAAGAATCTTGTTTTCAAGACTTCCTATTGAACAACATTCTCTAGTGTACAAACTTCCACAAGTCGAGCATTCTTTAATCGCGTAACGGAAATTCGAACTATGAGACGCCATAAGAATTAAACAATATAGAGGATAAAGAAGATAAGAATTAAACGAATAAGATGATAGAGGATATTATTTTTAGCTTTTTGATTAATACATAAGAAAATAAGAAAGTAAATATTTTTGGATTTTTTTTTGGTATTTTAACAAGAAATGATGAAAAGAAGAACTTTAAACCAATAATCAACTTGAGTCTCGGTAACTCTTTATCGAAAAACCGAAAAAAGTAAGCCGTACTTATCAAGTGACACAAAGGTAAGTTTTAAATCTTTTGTTTGGGAACTTATTAATGTATAATACCCCAGTAGAAGGTATTACTTGTTGGTGTTCGGTTACCAACTTCGTGTATTTTTGTATTTTTTAGATTTTTAACTGATAAGTATAATAAAAAGAAAAGGAAAATATTTTTGTACTTTTTTTTTCTTTTTTTTTATATATATTTTTTTTGGATTTTTTATTTTTATGAAAACAATAACTTTCGAAGACGAAAGGTTCTTCAAAATCACGATCAACAAGCTTCAATGAGAGAATCGTAACACACTTCCCCGGCAACGGCGTCAAAAATTGATTGTGATGTGCAGTAATCAATTATATATAATATATAATAGTAATAGAGATTCACAATTAATCCTTGAGGTCAAAGATTAAAAGTTAACTCTATAAAAAAATATACTATAAAAAACCGGTAAGTGATTACCGAGTCGTATCC
>BQNB010037007.1:0-44020 GCA_026074375.1 Tanacetum coccineum | reverse complement strand
TAATGTCAAACAATATCTATTTGTGAAGGCATAAAGTAGAGTAGTTAGAATACCTAAAACTGAGTGAAATAAATACAACAATTATTGAGACCGATTGCACTTTAAAATTTTGAAGTTTTTACAAACATTCGCACTACAAAGCAAAATTATATAGGCCCCCTGACACCGCAAAACCTTCTAGTTTCGCCTCAGAGTGCGTCGCAAAGTGCTAAACTTTTTAATATTCATATTTTAAGCAAAATGGATACAAAGAATGTTCTCATGCTAATTCAGTTTTATATAAAATAAATATTGCTTGTTCGATTGAAAATTACTTATCTATCTATTTTACATATAAAGAGGAAAAATATTTGTTAAAAACTTAAAAATAAAGTAATGTTGTAATACTAAAATATTATTAATACTTATAAAAGTCAATTGAGTCTATTCAATACATAAATACTTACAATTTAAACTACTAGGTACTAACTTTCTTCACTCTTGCTTACTTCACATTCATATACATATAAACAAAATTGTATACACAAATCAACGCTATCATACCATGTGCGAGTAATCGTCTATCAATTCTTAATTTGTTCTAGCTTCCATTTATATATCCACCTCTATTCTTAAACGACACAAAAACGTTGTTTAGCTTTGTAAGATTAAAAATAAACTGTGAAGAGCAAATAATTTTTTGTAGAGGACTTGAATGATGTGGTGTGACTTGGAGCATTAAGATTTAAGCTATTAAAATGAAAAGGGGTGTGCAAAGTACTGTGAAGTGAATCTAACACCTTGGGGAATCCCTTATGAGAAGCAACCTTGATGTTGTCCAAAATAACATCATATTTACCCCTACTTGTTTCTTTGTCAGTCTAATTTTGTACCAGTATATAGGTTTATATAATCCAATGCAAATTAATTTATCACATTTTCTCCCAAAACTAAATCATATTTTGCCACAATGACAGATTAAGTAATATTTCTTCAGTCTTAAAATAAGTGTCTGCTTTAACAGTGACACAAACTTTCTAGATTTAATTGCTAACCAATTGAATATCTTGTTTTTTGTTTTAGAAATAGTTTAGTTGTTTGTAAACTGGATATGAACACTTATTTTAAATCAAACTAAAATTGTAAGTTGAACAATTATAATATAGCAGAACGAGTATATGTAAATTATGTTGGTTCTGCATCAAATTCTTTCGCGAGTCAAGCCACCACCACTTAATCCTATTAGGCTCGAATCGACTCAGCTTGGTTGCATCATAAATCATGACTATATAGAAAAGTTATGGTTTTTAAGCTTTAGTATAAATGAGCTAAAGATTAAACAAAACAAAATTAGCCCATGAAATTTGAGGGGTTGTGACAAGCAATCAAGTCTTTTCTAGTGAAGTCTTTATTAAAATGTCATAAGGCATGGGCTGCCTGACAAACAAGACCACATTTTGTCCTAAATATCATGAATCACTTCATTTCTGAAATCCTAAGTCATTATTACCAATAATAAATTATTTTTTGTCACATAAAGTTTTGGAATTTGGCAGAGAATAGTTCATTAAATTATTGTTTCTGTTCCAAACCATCAGATGAGTTAAGGTTCTTCGTGACAGAGGGTATAAAATTTCTTCCAGGACCATGATCTTTTCTAGTCTACTTCAAGTTGTGTACCACATTTATCATAAATGTATGAAATTTTAAATGATAAAACCGTACTACAACCTATGGGAAAAAACAGGTGAAAGTGAGAGTGTTAAACCATTGTTTTTAGCAAAAAAGATTTAGTGATTTGTTACAAAATGCAAATCTTTTTAGTAAGTTTAGTCTCTTCAAAATACCAACAGATCGATATCCTACATTATTGACGGTGCCTTAGGTAAGTGAACGGATGCCTTGTGCGAAATCTTATACGATAACCAAATACAATGGTCAAAAATATATTATACCAGGTACCGAAAACAAAAACATAGTATTTTGATGATCTTTCTTAAGTTTTAAATAGTTGTTTTTTATATGGTGCTTATGTGTTAGGCGTCATGTGTGGGTATGTTTGATCTGAAAAATCAGTATCTTTTGTATTATTTTTTCCTATTTTTGTGCCGAAACAATTTTTTTTATATTAATTTGTGCGGGTTTATTTTTCCAGGTCTCATTGTTTAATAGTTGTTTTTTTTATATGGTTATGTTTTGGTCTATGTCGCTGGATATTTTTTGACTCTGAATAAATAAGGTACTTTTATATTTTGTTTCATATTTTTTGCTGAGGCATTTTTTTTTTTAAGTTAGCAGTTATAAGAAAAAGAAAACCAAAAAAAAAAATTGTCAAATGGGCCGACCCAAAATGGAGGCCAATGGGCCGGTTATGTATCAACAACGTCAATAGAAGTAGTTTAACTCATTCTGCGGGTTGTTAAAATTTTTTTTTTGCATTGTTGGCGAGCCATTATATTTTTTATTTTTTTTATTTTGTGTGGTTTTTATTTTTTCAGCTCATGTTTAATAGTTTGTTTTTTTTTTTCTTATATGTGTCTTATGTTGTGGGGCTCATGTTTTAAAGGTTTTTTTTTTGCTATAACGGGGTTTTTTTTTAATATAATTTTATGGGAACATTGGCGTTTTTTTTTATTGTATTCTGTGTGGGTTTATTTTCGGTCTCATTTTTAATAGTGAGGTTTAATTTTTTGCGTAAAAAATTTATTTTTATTCTTTTCTATTTTTTACTGTGCTGGTTTATTTTTTCAGGTCTCACTTTATATTTTGTTTCTTTTTATATGGGCTTATGTGTGGGGCCTCACGTCGCGAGTATTTTTTTTATCTGAATAAGTCAATATTTTTGTAGTTTTTTTTTTCTATTTTATGCCGAGCGGTTTTTTTTACATTGCCTCTAAAAAAAAAAAAAAAAACCAAATGGGCCGGCCCAAAATGGGAGCCCATTGGGCCGGGCACTGTAGCAACACTGCCAAAACGGCAGCGTTTCAAACCAAATATAGTATATAGATATATGGGCTATGTGGGGGCTAATGTTTAAACGTTTCTTTTTTTACTATACGGGGTTTTTTTAAATATATTTTATGGGAACATGGCGTTTTTTTATTGTTTCTGGGTGGGTTAATTTTTGTTCTCATATTTAATAGTGCGGGTTAATTTTTGCGTTAAAATTTTATTTTTATTCTTTTCTATTTTTTACTTGTGCTGGTTTATTTTTTCGGTCTCATGTTTAATATTTTGTTTTTTTTATATGGGCTTATGTGTTGGGCCTCACGTCGCGAGTATTTTTTTATCTGAATAAGTCAATATTTTTGTAGTTTTTTTTTTCTATTTTATGCCGAGCGGTTTTTTTTACATTGCCTCTAAAAAAAAAAAAAAAAAAAAAACCAAATGGGCCGGCCCAAAATGGGAGCCCATTGGGCCGGGCACTGTAGCAACACTGCCAAAACGGCAGCGTTTCAAACCAAATATAGTATATGGGCTTATGTGTGGGGCTCATGTTTAAAGGTTTTTTTTTTGCTATACGGGGTTTTTTTTAATATAATTTTATGGGAACATGGCGTTTTTTTATTGTATTCTGTGTGGGTTTATTTTTTCGGTCTCATATTTAATAGTGCGGGTTAATTTTTGCGTTAAAATTTTATTTTTATTCTTTTCTATTTTTTACTTGTGCTGGTTTATTTTTTCGGTCTCATGTTTAATATTTTGTTTTTTTTATATGGGCTTATGTGTTGGGCCTCACGTCGCGAGTATTTTTTTATCTGAATAAGTCAATATTTTTGTAGTTTTTTTTTCTATTTTATGCCGAGCGGTTTTTTTTACATTGCCTCTAAAAAAAAAAAAAGCCAAATGGGCCGGCCCAAAATGAGAGCCCATTGGGCCGGGCACTGTAGCAACACTGGCAAAACGGCAGCGTTTCAAACCAAATATAGTATATATATATAACAAGTGCAACATTACCCGCGCGTTGCTGCGGGATCGGTATGTTTTCGTTGGTGCGGGGTGGGTGTTTTTTTTAATTGGTGTCGACAATTAATTTTCTTAGGTATTTTTATCAAGCAAAATAGCCCGCGCGTTGTGCTTGGGGCTCATGTTTAATAGTTTTTTTATGGCTTATGTGTTGGGTCTCATGTCGCGGGTATTTTTTGATCTGATTAAATCAGTACTTTTGTAATTTTTTTCCTATTTTGTGCCGAGCAATTTTTTTTATACTGGGTTTATTTTTACGGTCTCATGTTTAATAGTTTTTTTTATATGGGCTTATGTCTTGGGCCTCATGTCGCGGGTATTTTGTTATCTGAATAAATCAGTACTTTTGTAATTTTTTTTCCTATTCTGTGCCGAGCAATTTTTTTTTATATTGCCTACTTAAAAAAAAACTTATGTGTTGGGTCTCATGTCGCGGGTATTTTTTGATCTGATTAAATCAGTACTTTTGTAATTTTTTTCCTATTTTGTGCCGAACAATTTTTTTTATATTGGGTTAATTTTTTCGGTCTCATGTTTAATAGTTTGTTTTTTTATATGTGCTTATGTGTTGGGCCTCATGTCGCGGGTATTTTTTATTTAATACTCCATATTTTCGGTGCTTACACTCATTTTTTTAATAAATATAATATTCTAATATATTTCCATCTATTTAGTTATAAGAGCCCGGTACCGTAACGCCGTTGGGTCTGGCGTTAACGCCGTGGCCGGCGTTACGGTACCGACGTTTTAAAAATGGTCACGGCATTGGGTGTCAAGTTACCGCAGCAACTTGGCGTTATCTCTTTTTTTCTTTTTTTTTTCTTTAAAAAATGGGTATGTGCTGTGTTTGAGTGTGTGTTTGCCAGGTAGAGTGTAGGGGAAGAAGAAAAGTTTACATTTTAGTCCCTATGGTTTCTGTCTTTGTGATTTTAGTCCTTGTTTTTTTTTTTTATAAAAAAGATGTTTTAGTTTTATTACTTAAAAAATAAATTATTTTGTATTTAATTTGTTTTAATAAATGAAAAAGAATAAAAATAATGGGTCCCAAAAAGTAGTGTTATTGAGTTATGGTTACCTGAATTTTTTTGGATGTGAATATGAATGTGAAAAAGCTGACGTGACGGCTCAAAACTTGGTGTTACCAAGTTATGATACCTAGAGCTCTAAGGAGGAACTTGCTTATATATTATATATATAATCATAGCAGTTGAAAAATCTACTGTAGATTTTATCAACTGTTAATTACGTTAGTCCAGCCCAGCCCAGCCCTTGGCCCACGAAACGTAACCACCAACCATTATACGATCAGAGTTATACACAAACATAGATAACAGGTTTTCTCCTGAAACTTCCAACAATTTCTTCCTCTAATCTGTATTTATCCGTACCTAACCCGAACAGTTCAAAAAAATATTTGATGATCATCAAGTAGCAGGAGAAGAAGATGGGAAATCAATATGAGCATTAAACACAAAAAAGGTACTAAATTTCTTATACAAAATTTGATTCTTTAATTAGGGTTTTTCATGGTTTTGTTAGATTCAGTTTTTTTTAATAATTAAGATACATTTTTTATATGTTTTGTTTGCAACAAATTGAGGAAAAATTATATCGACTACCGGTGGCGGCTCCGAATGATCCAACGATATGTGTTTAGGTACTAATCAAGCTTTATATTATCTAAATTAGGTAGGTTTTTTACTTTTTTGATTAATGATACGTATTGGTTTTAGGCTTTTGATTGTTGCATGAGTAATCTCTATAGAAAAAGTAGGGGGTTTTGATTTTTGTGTTTTTGTTAGATTGGTTGAGTTTGATTATGGGTTATACGCTCAGCGTTACCGAAAGTCGAAGTGTCGTTGGCCTCTTAACATGTTCGAAAAATCATCACGTAGGCTTTTTTCTACCTAATTTATGTGTATTAAGTCCCTTATGGTGTTCATATTTATTGTCTTACTAATGGGTATTATCATTGTGCTTCCACAGTTAAAATATGTCATTGCTATTTGCATACTTTTTGGCTTACCAGCAACTTGCTATGCTGTCATCTTCTCCTCCATTCAGAGGACCCTTTCAGTTGATGTTTCACATAGACAAGGAAAAGGTATGATCATAATAATTACAATCTACTTTTATATAAGCAGCGAGTGATAGATGCTTGAAAACCAATTTAATTGCAAAATTCAATTTTACCGTTCTCAAGCCATGAGAATGAGAATATCAGGTAACCGTGGTACGGGGTTTTAACCAAACAACGACAAATGTGCCAGATTCAAATGAATAAGCGTGGGGTAAAGGAGTACAAATGCGGCATGTATCGAATCAGAAGTTCATGTAGCAGAGAGTTGTGCCTTAAAAAACTTCCATGGAAGGTATATCTGATTATCTTACATCTTACACATTAACTGCCTTTTCAGTGATTTAATATGATGATGTTGATTCAATTTGTTGATTTTAAAAGATGGATTAAATGGACATCGTCAATAGGTTGATGACTGTTATATCTATTTGCCAATACCGTTATTCTGGCTTTCATTTAAAATGATACATAGTTTGAGTATATTCAGATTACTTGGTCGTAGTTTTCTGAAGTTAATGTCCATATTATTATTTCAATCTCAATTGACAAATTTTTACAAAATGATTAAATATTTTCTACAGCTGCATTTTAGTTTGCAGTTCAATTTGAAAATTTTGATCTTCTAAGTTCAAAATATACAGTGGCAGCTTCTTTTATTAAGTAGTTTATATTAATTAATAAAACGATCAATTCTCCACACCAATACGAGGTTTGAATGGAAAAAGATAAATTCTAATTTTTGCATATGAATTAGTGGAAGACTCAATTGTGCATATCAACTACCGATCTCTAGCCACCCTCCTCCTCATCTGAAACATTCAGGTACTTTCTGTTCTTTAGGTGAATAATTGTTTATGATATCTTACGTTAGAATATACCTAAAAAGCTGTTTATTTCATCTGTGCTTGCAGTCAAAACGTCTTTCGTCTAAAGACACAAGGTCAACATTGTCCTGCGTTTCATGCTGAAAAGGTCGACTAATGTATGTACGAGTTCAGTAAACTGCTTTCATAAACATGTATATGAACAACTTGCAACATATTTCTTGCCAACATAAGATATTCGCAAGTCGCCATCATTGCTGTAGACGACACATAAAATTCAAAGCAAGGTAAAGGTCATTCATTTACACACTTTTAACACATCATGTCATACAAGGTAGATACTCATAATTATTGTTGTAGACGACACGTAGTACTCTTTCAAGTCAAATGCAATGAACATCATCAAGGTTGCAAATCAGTTATGGGATCTTCTTTGCACTCTTACAACAACTTATGTATAGACATGCCCATCAGTCAAGTCTGAGTAAGTATGGTAGATTTGACTGGCGTATTTACATTTTCTAATTCTAAGCTATAGGTGTTTACCTTTTATAATCATTATAGACACTTTAATGTTTTTATGAATCTATTGTGCTATTCAATGAGCAGGGCAAAGGATGAAAATCGGGTTGAAGTTGATTTTTGTTGCTCGCCTAGACCCTCCTCATCGTCTACTTGCTTCCTTTAAATCATCATGCAGAGGTAATTATGGTTC
Source organism: Tanacetum coccineum (assembly GCA_026074375.1). Lineage (NCBI taxonomy): Eukaryota > Viridiplantae > Streptophyta > Magnoliopsida > Asterales > Asteraceae > Tanacetum > Tanacetum coccineum. Next base: position 36,456 of record BQNB010037007.1, on the reverse strand, counting down.
ACACCCCAATCATGCATGGAATCATAGTATAGTCGTAGGTGTGGTAACTTTGGCTCATTTAGTTAAAAATGTGTCTACTCGAATAATTTTTAGTTCTGCTGCATATTGTGTTACAACTACCAAACTCTAATAAAAATATTTCCCCAAAACCCTTAGATCTGTAAGCTACTATATGTTGGTGAACCTTGGAAAGTGATTTTTTCTGTTTTTATTATCAAAACTGATTAGCATCTTATTTGCAGATTATGCTACCTTATATAGTTTTAAATAACAAAAGCTTGCAACATTGTCACTATCAGGAGCTTACATTACTTATGTGGCAAATCGCTAAAAATTCAAAATGAGGTTATTCACGAACATTCTACTATGGATCATCGCTTGACATAAAATTAAAAATATAGAATAATTTAATGAGTTCATAATATTTACTAAATTACATAGAATATATTAATGATGCTTGGTATTATTTTGTTTATAAATTCATGAGAAATGAAAAAAATTGTGTCATGGTGGTTGGTTGTTAACATAGAGGGACGGTTGTTAGTAGTTGACTCATGAATTCTAATATTGTTTAACGTTCTACTGATGCAATGTTTAGTAATATTGATGGATAAAATGGGTAGTTGTAGACAATTTGGTATAAAAATAAGTTCAGTTATGATATAGATGGATTTATGGTAACAGGTAGTTGTAAACAACAATCTCGACCGCTTCGAAGGAAAGGAAGCCGCTTTATATCAGTGTAATTTGCAATTTGCCGGGAATCCCTCATTCTACTTTCGGCAGAGAACCCATGCCTTTTGTTTTTCTGCCAATGTAAGTCTTACAATTGATCAAGATATACTAGTCTATGTCTCTTAAATATTGAATACTCTTACATTTGCGATATATTAGTTCGAAATTTACATTTGCACATTCGAATTGTCTTCCAGGACCATGATCTTTTCTAGTCTACTTCAAGTTGTGTACCACATTTATCATAAATGTATGAAATTTTAAATGATAAAACCGTACTACAACCTATGGGAAAAAACAGGTGAAAGTGAGAGTGTTAAACCATTGTTTTTAGCAAAAAAGATTTAGTGATTTGTTACAAAATGCAAATCTTTTTAGTAAGTTTAGTCTCTTCAAAATACCAACAGATCGATATCCTACATTATTGACGGTGCCTTAGGTAAGTGAACGGATGCCTTGTGCGAAATCTTATACGATAACCAAATACAATGGTCAAAAATATATTATACCAGGTACCGAAAACAAAAACATAGTATTTTGATGATCTTTCTTAAGTTTTAACAGATATTTACAACATAAAATTGTGTAGCTTTCAAAATATTTGTTGAAGCGAATTTTGAGGCTCCAAATATATAACGGGTATATATTTTGAGGGCCCTTAAAAATTTGACGCCCTGTGCGATAGCACACTTCGCACACCCTTGGCTCTGATGAAGATTAGTTGAGTTATACATTCACATGATAACTTTAAAAACCTAGGTCATATGAGGTTTAGCATATTCACAAAGTACGTGCATTACATGTAGCATAATTGATCATAAAAGATGGCAAGTAGGTCTCATGTAAAAGATCCCACTAACTGTAGTTTGCTTCTATTTTTCACTGTTGTAAACAACATGAAGTACATATTAGGTTGTTCCATTCGACCTTACCGAAAAGAGGTTTTGATTTCCCATTAAAATTTTGACTTTCAATTCTATGAAAGGTAGAATACAATAGTATTTTATACTCTAATTGTACATTCTCACGATAACAAAAATGATATTTCTTTAAATTTTTGTTAGCATTTTTAAGAAATGTGTAGCATTTGATTTATTTGTACGCACTTTTAAATATTTATAATATGTTTATATACATAAGCGCGTTACTGGGTTAAAATCCTTTAATACCAAAAAAAAAACCTAGAAGTCACTTGGGTTGTGTTTGATAAAGACTTAATAAGTCTTAATTGAAAATGTGGTAAATTAATTAAGTCATTAAAGTGTTGTTTGTTTTGTGCTTAAAATTAACAAATGACTTTCTAGGAAAAGCCATGATGGAGAGGGTCTCCATGCTAAGTCAATGACTTAAATAATAATTTTACATATTTACCTTTCACTTTTTCACCTATAATCTCACATACTTCTTTTTAGAGTATAAAAGTAATTTTCTTTAATTAAGACACTCTATTCAGCACATAAAACAAACAGTCATGTATTCATATAAAAACAGACAACATATATCTAGATAGACACTTTAATTTTACATGATTTAATAAAAAAGTTAAACAAACAGGCCCTTAATGCACTTACAAGTGCGTACACCATAAAACCTGTTCGTATCTATAACTGTATAAATCAATTTGATACACACAATTTCAAAGCATCTCAATAAACGCGTAAAACTTAGAGCAATGCAACTCTTTTTCTGTACATATAAAGTGTGTACTTATAGTGTCCATGCTTATAAGTGCGAACAAATTGATAAAATTTTGTGCGGTTTAAGTGCGTGTAGAAAAAGTGTAGGAAAACGTGTAAAGTCATGAAATATTAGATATTCGACAACTAATAAACTCAAAAAATTAAATAGTAATTAACTCGAACAATCAAAAAGATACATACAAAATAGTTATGATAAAAAATCAAATACTATTTATTATAAATTAGACGGGTATCCGTGCATGTGGTGACTGATACCCGTGTAATTAGATTTTTCAGCGAGCAAATATTAATGTTTTCAAGCACCAAATAATTTTATCACCTTTAAATGACCAATTTTAGACTTAAGAGAATATCGCTAGTACCCGCACAATGCGCCGGGAACCGGAAAGTTTGAAACGGTTTTTGATTTCTTGATTTTTGGTGCTAATAGATGACGGTTTTCAGTGATTGTTAACTATTTTCGATGGTGGTGTAAAAGATTGAGAAAATTGGATATGTAAGAAAGGTAAGAAATGTGATTTTCAGATATTTTGAGAGAAAAATTTTAACTTTTTATTTTACCACTAATTTGGTATGTGTATTTTTTAAAGCACTCTATACAGCATCATAATTGAGTTAACGTAGGTTTACGTTTGTACAAATTTATAAATGTGAAAAGTTCTATGACCTTGATTATGAGTAATGACCAAAATTATAACGTAAGAGTACAAATTTACAAAGTTATAAATTATAAAATAGTAAGCTTGTGAGTGATTCAATGAACTTGACTATGAATTTGACTCGTGACTAATTTGATAGTTATAAAATGGGAGTTGATTAGCATAATTTAACATTTTATTTGCACATTTTAGTGTATAACAAGGAGAAACACCATATGATAAATGTACAACTGCTTATTGCACATATTAAAGTGTGTAAATAGAAAAAAATGTGCAAATCACCTCTCTTATAAAATTAAATACTATCAATATTAAGATGAATGTTACAAGTTTGTGGTTTTTCAACAATGTTAAAATCATGACATAAGTTGTATGTGTGCAACTTAATTTTATAAGACTACTTAAAAAAAACTCTGAAATGCTTTACAATAAGACGTAAGATATGATAAGATAAAATGAGAAAAATGTTTATTAATGATCAGTGTTAAAAGATTAAATCGCTATCATCCGATATGTACTTCATAAGTGTATACAAAAGGAAGGTTTTTAACTTAAAATTAATTGAATTAAAATAATTTTTAACCGAAAGTTAATTTTGTCTTTTCACGTCACTCACCTAACATCTCATTATACATTCAACTCATCCGCAATACTTTTGATTACAATCACACGCGATTTCCAATATAATCACATGTAATTTTACCATTCAAACATAATCACATACTCCCTCTGTTTCGAAAAGAGTGTCCACAAACAAACTTTGTGCATTTTATGATATGTGTAATAAATGCAGATTCATGTTTATGAAATGTCATTTTTATCCTTGCATTTAATGGATCAGTCAAATGAAGATTTTACGGTATGGAAAGTATTTAAGAGAAAAATAGGTAAAACGATGAATTATTAACGTTATTTAAGTGGACAATTTTTTGGGACAAACTAAAATAGAAAGGTGAACACTTAAAATGAGACGGAGGGAGTAACAGAAATTACATCTTCAAGATCAAGATCCACATCTGTTTCTGCATAACATAATTTTCTTCATCTAATCCATAACTCGATTTTCATCAACAACACGATTTTTGTGATCGGTAATCTGATTTTCGTCCTTCATAATGAGATTATCATTTATATCTAAATAATTTTTTGTTAATTGAAAACTAAACAAACAAGCCTTAAGAGTTTTGATTAAATTTCAGAACATGCAATAATTGTTTGTACAATAAATTAAAACAGTTTGCCCCAAAGAAATAACTACCCAACCAACCTTATGACAGCTTTTTTCATACTTTTTACTTTTAAAAAATAACCATTAGGTTTACGTTTATAAAAAAAATATACATGTATGTTTAGAACCAGAAAAAATAGAATTTAGTAATAATTTTTTTTTTAAATTAAAAAAAAAAAAACTAAAATCGGGCTGGCCCAAAATGGGAACCCGTTACTGTAGCAGGTAGTTCACTGTCAAAACGACAGTGGATTAGTCTGCTATTGTGTATATTTATAATGTGAGTAAACAGTATGGGGCCGTTTGGGCATAAAATTGTCTAGACTTGGGCTGCATCAATAGGCCTATTTTCAAATGGACCAAATTCTGTGTTTCTAATAGTGGGCCAATGTTGGGGCCGTGCTTCATTCTTGATTCTTGTATAAAAGTAATAAAAATCCTTCTTATAATGTTTTGTACAACTAAAACTATAGTACTATAAGATGCGTTTAATGCAGAACCACTATTTATATATATTCATTATAATTAAACTTTAAACCTTAAATCATAAACACTAAACTCTAAAGCCTAAACTTTAAAACTTTAAAACCTAAACCCTAAACTTTTAACCCTAAACCCTAAAATAAATAGAAACTAGTGGTTCTATTAGTTAGGAATATAAATAGTAGTTTTTGCATTGAACGCTCTAAACCCTAAATCTTAAGCCATAAACCCTATATTTAAACCCTAAATCCTAAAATAAATAGAAACTAGTATTATGTAAGTTTTGTACTGCATTGAACGCTACATAGTAATATATATGCAAAATAACTATGAGTTGTACTGTATATTAGTTGTATTTCACTAGAAAATGTCACACTAACTAGGTTGGCCGTCTCTTTATCCGATCCTTAATTGGTCTTTGGTATCTCCAATAGAACACATCTTTTTCGATGTCATCTGATACCTCGATCTTTTGATCTCCAGAATGCTGTGGTTTAGTTATACTAATTCGTACATTAGTGCCAATACATTTGTATCATTCCAAACCAATTGGGCTAGCTCAGTTGGCCACCAAGATTCCTTAGGGCTTGGGGAGGGGATGTTTGGCTAGGGGAGGTCTCGAGTTTGAGTCCCACCCGGGACTTTTACCCCTTCAGGTGGAATAGGAGGAAGTATAGGCGGGTTCAGGGTACAGCATACCGCCCAATTGGATGTCACTGCTGGACCTCAACCACTAACAACTAACAAACCGTTCTAAAAAAAAACATTTGTATCATTCCATATTCCAGTTTTGTTGTTATAGGTACGATCTTTTGTTATAAAAGTATTTATTTCAAAGAATCAATGCTACACAGTAATGACGTTAATGAAAGGTCCATTCTTTGTTATTTCTTTCTTATTCGTATCGAAACACCGAAAGTGTTAGCCAACAAATTCACCACAAGAAAATAGACATTTAGTGACAGAAGTTTAAATGACACAAAAATGTGTTACTAAATTCAACTTGGGCAAAAGCCTTAAATCTTATTTATTTTTTTAAGGAAAATTGACTTTATTAGTTCTCTACTTTCAACTTTTTTCCAATCTAAATACTCTACAATTTTACAGTATAAACAAGTCACTAAACTTAGAAGTACTTCTTAATTTCTTCACCAGTCTTTTTTATTTTTAAGGTAAATTACATAAATCGTCCTTATGGTTAACTCTAAATTTCGGAATCGTCTGTTTTATACTTTTTTGTCCCTTTTTATGAGTTTGCGTCCGTTTCATACGTTTTATCTGTTTTCGTTAGTTTTTATATTTTTTTAACGTTTTCTTACGTTTTTTTGTTTTTTTTTTGTTTTTATATGTTTTATCAATTTTAATCTATTTTTATACGTTTTTGTACGTTTTCAAACGTTTTTACTACCCACTCGTTATCGATGAATCAAAGACTAATAAGACTCGAGTGTATGATTTTTTAAACAGTAAGTGATAGCTCCTACTTTGATATACGTGGCCCCACGAGGCTTTTACATGCTCACGGTGGTTCATGAGGGGATTCCAAGTAGATCGGTGTGGCTTAGGATCATGTAGATTGTAGGTAAAATGTTGTTTCATACTTATGTTATTATGAGAAAAGTAAAAAAAGATTGCTTGTTATTTTTAAAACACATGTTTTCCGAATATACGTACAAAAACGGATAAAAAAACAGACGATAACGGATAAAAACGGACAAAAACGGACAAAGACGTACAAAATCGAATAAAAAACGGACGAAAACGGATAAAACGGACGAAAAAGTATAAAAACGGACGAAAACTCATAAAAAGGACGAAAAGTATAAAAACGAACGATTTCCGTAATTTAGAGTTAGCCATAAGGACGATTTATGTAATTGACCCTAAAAATAAAAAAAGTCTGGTGAAGAAATTAAGAAATATTTCTAAGTTTAGTAACTTGTTTATAGTGTAAAATTGTAGAGTACTTAGATTGGGAAAAAGTTGAAAGTAGAGAACTAATAGAGTCAATTTTTCCTTTTTTTTATAAACAAAATGTGCCACGAAAGGCAAAAAATATGCACTTACACTTTTATTGTATCATTATAAATACCTGCATTTAAGTATGATATAAAAGTTTTAGTGACACTTTTTGTATGCTTTTGGTGACACGTTTTTACTTTTAGTGACAATTTTTTAATTTTTGTTGATATTTTTTTATGTGTTACTAGATGACATATTTTTCTAGAGATGCTTAAATTTTTGCAAAAATACAAGAATCTCTGAATAGCCGATTAGACATATTAAACCATGCACCTAAATCCAAATCTGTTTCCACCTAAGAACAAATGTACGCAACAATGTAAAATAAATATATGGTTACATTTTTTATGATTAGTAATCTAGCTAGTATAAAAAGGTGAAGGTATCAAGATGCTGATATTTTGTTTATCATATTGTGGAAGCTGTTTATCATTCAGTTGAATCTAGTTTCTTGCTAGACTGCTTAATTAACCGAATTTTAGTTGTTCAGATAGAAATATCACACCTCTATGGAGAAATCCGGGTATGGCCATGATGGAATATTTCGATCACTATGGCGAACACAAGTCATACCAGAAAAACATAACACATCAATGGTTTCATACCTCTTTCGCAACGTTTCATTGTACCCCAACAAACCTGCCTTGATAGACGCAGACTCGGGTGAAACTCTCACTTTTTCAGAGCTCAAAACCACAGTCGCTAGACTCTCTCACGCCTTGAAAACACAACTAGGGATCAGCAAGAATGATGTTGTGCTCATATTCGCTCCTAATTCAATCCAATACCCTATCTGCTTATTTGCAGTCATTGCTCTTGGTGCTATCGCCACTACGGTTAACCCACAGTATACTGTTGGAGAGTTATCAAAGCAAATCAAAGACTCTAACCCGAAACTCATTATAACCATTCAAGACTTGTATGTAAAAGTTGAAAATTTTGGTACTCCTGTTATGTTTTTGGGATCAGAAAGTTCAAGAAAAGGGTGTTTTTCGTATGAAGATTTGATTTTGAAAGCAGGGTCGGTTTCAGAATTACCTAAAGTGGCGATTCGTGGTGATGATACTGCAGCTTTGTTGTATTCTTCGGGCACAACTGGTGTTAGTAAAGGTGTGGCTTTGACTCATAGGAACTTTATTTCAGTTTCACAAATGGCAACTTTCGATCAAAGGATATTGGAGGTAAATAATTATGTGATACTGTGTTTCTTGCCAATGTTTCACATATATGGACTTGGAATATTGCTATATTCTCAGTTACAAGAAGGAAATACAATTGTATCAATGGTGAAGTATGATTTTGAAGGGATGTTGGCAAATATTGAGAAATATAAAGTGACAGATGTCAAATGTGTTCCACCAGTTGTCCTTGCTTTGGTTAAGCGGGACGATGTAGTCAACAGATATGATTTGTCGTCACTGAGGTACATCGGTTCAGGTGCTGCCCCGTTGGGTAAAGAATTAATGGGAGAGTGTGTTAAGAAGTTTCCTAATGTTATGCTTCTTCAGGTAACAACTTCCATGATCTCTAAGTATATGATAGCATTATACCCCTTCTGGATCATACTTTAGGACTAAACAAGATTTCATAGAGCATATTGTTTGTAACGTAAACTGTTTCTTAATCCTGAAAGTATGTGACAAAACAAGAAAACATATACTCCGTAACATATTGTTCTTCCTGACCTTAATCTAAACGACATATACACATATATGTTTACCTTCATATGATTTTGTTAATTATTATATAAATTTAAGCAGATGTTAACCAAGTAAAATGTTCATACTACAAATGGTAGCTTATAAATTCAGCCTTATTAGGGATATGGCTTGACTGAAACGACCGGGATTGTCTCAGTGGAGAGTCCAGTTATGGGACCTCGGTTCTCTGGATCAGGTGGGAGGCTTGTCCCAGGAGTTGAGGCTCAAATAGCAAGTGTAGATACTAATAAACCTCTTCCTCCTAACCAAATGGGTGAAATATGGGTTAGAGGAGATAACATAATGCAAGGTAAGCCCCAATATTAACATAAACAGGCGGTACTTATATTTGTTACTTTTAATCTTCTTTTGTATAAATTTAAATTTTTTAGGTTATCTCAACAATCCAAATGCGACAAAGTTAACAATAGATGAACAATGCTGGTTGCATACTGGAGATCTCGGATATTTTGATGACGAAGGTCAATTATTCGTTGTTGACAGAATTAAAGAACTCATTAAGTACAAAGGTTTTCAGGTAAAACATGTTTTAGTCATAGGCTTCTTTCCTATCTTTTCATCTATCCCTTTAACTCTATATTTTGCTCTATGTTCTTACTTCAAAAGGTTGCACCAGCAGAGCTTGAAGCACTTCTACTTTCGCATCCTGAAATATTAGATGCGGCAGTAATCCCGTTAGTAATAAAATACATTCTTCTTTCATAACTTAGTAGTCGTTTTCACTTTTCACCATCTGTTACAAATGCAACATATCATAATAAAAACATCTTCTCCTCTCAATCTATTAGGCTTCCTGATGTTGAAGCTGGTGAGGTCCCAATTGCATTTGTTGTCCTGTCACCAAATAGCTCGTTAACTCAAGAAGAAGTTATAAACTTTATTGCTAAGCAGGTACGAGTTCTGTTATACTAATTCATGATCATTTTTGCCAAAATACATTACTCAATATGATGTAAATGATATAGGTTGCACCTTATAAGAGATTGAGGCGGGTGACGTTTGTAAACAGTGTTCCAAAGTCGGCCTCAGGGAAACTTCTTAGACGTGAACTTATCAACGAAGTCCGATCAAAAATGTAACATGGCATGTACCATTACAGACTATATATACTTGTGATTTCTTATCAATGTTATTAATCTATATAAATTACAATGTGTCCTTAAGGTTGTAAATTTGAAGCTGATTAGTTGTCAAAAGCACAAGCTAGTCTTGCTCAAACATGTTCAAGATACTTAAAAACTCTATTCATTTTGCCTTGGCTATGTCTCATTTAATTTGATTTTTACTCACTTCAGTTTCCATTTTAATTTTCAGTTAATAAAGGGGGATCCAAGCTTGATGTTGTTGGAGGGAAGATAATAATTGCATTTAGTGTATGAACTTTGTCATTGCCTTTCCAATAACAGGAAGTAGTCCATGAAATATATCTTGCTTCTTTATATATCCGCCTTTAATTTCGGTAATCTTATTTTTGAACTAAAGTATCAAATGCTTTGTGTTTCATTTAGTTTTCTGTTATGGTATCTCTATTTTTGAATTTGATGGTATGTATCGAGCAGTTTCGGGTATCTTATTTATGCTGGATGATATTTGGAAGTGTTTAAAACTGTTAATTAACTTTGTTCCAGTACATGGTGCATGCCTTGTGATGTTACAATGCTTCAAATGCTGTCACTTTACATGTGTGTTCACAGTTACATTGTGTATATATACATCAGTATACTATATGAGGTTAACATGCACGCAAATTTATAACTATCAAATTAATTTAACTAGTTTCACACCTCTAAAGCTGAATGATATGATGAAAACTATCTCACATCCAAGTAACTATCGAATGCTCAATGTCTTAGAAAAGTCTCTATTTCGCCACATGTAACATATATTTCCTGATTATATATTTTGGAATTTGGACCATAGCCGATAGCTATGTCACACTGTATGCATTTGTGCAAGCAACTTAACGGACATATCTAGCTAGCAGTTGATGCCGAGGCATCTAAGTAAAGTTAAAGTTAATCAATGAGCTCATTAAAACTATGCTAGTTAGCTACAAGTGTAATCATAAAAGCTAATGGATTTACAAAGTATCCAATGTCTATTGAATGGGATCTTGGAGAGTATGAAATTGCAACTTTTGAGCTTGAAAGTTAGAAATTCCATGGCTGTGAAGAAAATATGTGAAGACTGGAATGTCCAAACGAACATTGTTAATTGATGCAGCTAAGGTCCTTTCTCTATGACATTTAAAGGGTATTCATCTCATATCTACTCAATTCAGTCTATGGAAACTAAGGATGTGGAAAAGATCATGCGAATATGAATCTTCAAGCTCTACACTATTAAGGGGTGCTTGGGATAAGGATCTTCTCAGTATACTAAAAGAGGTATTTGTTAGTCCCAAATGTTATCACTAAACATATAACAGTTAGTATCTTAGCAGGCCATTACAATGGGTGGAACCTTATATCTTGGAGTTTTCCTCGGTAAGAGTTCCTCTTTCACTACAAGAAATAATGCTTTTGCTGACAGACAAAAAGTGTTAGGAAAAGTATAAAAAAGTGTCAGGAAAGATAAATTAGCTTCTCCTTCACTTATAATAAGTGTCATCAGAAGTTCTGACGGTAAAGGTTTATAGTGACACACCTATCCTGACACATAACATGTCTATATAGGTTTAGATCTTTGCCCACACCAAATTTTGTGTCAATACTTTTGCAAACACATATAAGAACTTCCAGATTTCAGCTAATTATACTTCCTGTACAGAACTTCCAAATGAATCTTTTGCAAACACAAATCAAAACTTCCAAATAAGAATTTCCAAATGAATCTTTTGCAAACACAAATCATTATCGATACATAAATCATTATCCATAGAGAACTCATTATCCGACACGAGCATTACATGTACTTAATACCAAATTCTGTCCAGTAGCACTAGTAAAATGAGATAATCAATTTGTCTTCTATAATTCTTGAATACTCCGTCTTCATTTCCTGTAGTCGAAATAAACTAAGTTATAACATTTTGGAGTATTTGCACACAAATAACTCATGAGTGACTCTTATCTGCAACGACCAATATCATATATCTGAAACAGGACTCGGTAATTATTACTACCTCCGTTCTAAAATATGAAATATGGTGAAGTGGGTAAAACTTGAGAGCGAACACAATTTCCACTAAAGTAAAGAAGCTTGACGACAAATTTGACACAAGAGGCTGTTTAAATCTATTACAGAAACACGAAACACTACAAATAATTTACAGGTGGTAAGTTTTTGTGTAAAACATTATAGCTAGCTACAAGAACCAACTGTATGGGTCATAAATGGTTACATAAAGAACATGTAGCTACACTCTGTCATGGGGAAACACCTTATTTCTTCTAGGGCTCTTATCTACCATATGAGAATAATTGGTTTAATGAAAATGCAACTACACATTCTATTTAAAATGTATTTGTTTACGTGTTCATTTAAGAAGCCAAACATGACAAAGAAATAACAGTTGTCCACAGTTGACCAGGAATAACTTGGGGAGGCCACATATTGTTTTACTCTTACTAGCCTTATTAGTTGTAGTGATTCTATTATTTTGATCTACACGCCCCACTTGCGGCTATGTTTTTGTATTATTCCCACTAAAAATATGCATCCCAAGTTCAAATAGGTACGTAAATCTATAGAACTCAGGTCTACCATGAGCAGGTATGTTTCCCTAAAAAAATCAGTCTCAACACCAACCAAATAAACAAGTATACATGTCAGTAAGTATTACATCTTGTATTGTTACAAGTAAGCATCCATCAAATTTAAACACTTATTATCACCTATCTGTCATATATGATCTATGTATGATAAGCACCACCCATAAAAACATAAGATTTCGAACCAAACACATATTTGTTAAGGAATGTCTGAAACAATAACTCTTAGGTATATCATGTGTATCCTTGAATCTACTGAACATGCCGGTGTGTAAACTGAGCACGATATGCAGTTGATGATACAAAGAAAACTAAAAACGCTGGTGTGTAAACTTTAAGGAGCATGTTCGTGTATTGCTTTTAACTTTAAACTATTGAAACACACTAGCGCGTAAACAGAGCATAAATAAAACCAGTTTTGTCCCACTTTTAATCAAACCATCCTTTTGCTACCTCCATGAGGATTGGGACATGTTTTGAATGGGTCAATGTGGCGGGTTTGTATATATTTGAAAAGAAATGCAACATATTTGAATATTTTTTTCAAATGCATACATGTAATATGAATAACATTGACGACTTGGACCTGATGTTGGATTCATTGGACGAGGACCAGATGTGGGATTCTTTGGATGAGAACTCTTACCAGATGTGTGATTCTTTGGATGAGGACTTGTAAAGATTCACCCATGGTTTTTATCGCTTCCTGTAATTTGTACAATCATTTAGAGTTTTTATCGCTTCCTATAATTTGTTGTACAATCATTTAGAGATAATTACAAAACTAATCCCAGGCCATTAGCCAACTTGGGGCACACAACACCATACCTATACTAGTTTTGATTTCTATGTCATAGATTGGCACATTGGGAGGATCAGCAAACTGGATCATAAGCTTCAAACTACCAAGATATATCCAGATAAAGAGGAATTATCAATCAATCTGTCTTACCCCACCCAAAACCAAGTTGAAAACAATCTATTGTTTATAGAATCGATTTTAATAACGATAACCCCCTTTCTTAAAGTAGTTACTAGGTCAGCAGGGCCCGTGTTAAGTATACACCCCCTACCCGGACCACTTGGTTATCTTATCGAAAACTAATCCCTTTTGGGGCAAACACGGCTTACATTCAATTGGTATGTAACTAACTTAATAAAAGCAAAATCAGAATAAAATTGGACCTGAACTTTGAATACAACTAGTATATTATTCAAACGGACTCAAATGGAAATATTTCTAAACACAAAAACCAACAAGCAGTTAGTTTGGTAACACACTCATTACAAGATTAAGAGTAACTTTAATAACAACTGGTTTACTTCAGATCAATGTCATTACAAGGTTAGATATGTACTAGAAAATCCCATAGTATTTCTACCTAAAAGCAAAATATATCTACCCGTAGCCTCCAACAAGGTTGCCATAACAATACAAGGGAGTGAATCGATGTTCTCATCAGTTAAGATTGGCAATGTTAAACAGATCTGATTATGATATTACTATAGTGATTCCATATATTGTATTACTCTACCTAATCTAACATACACAACAAATATTCACAAACCTTATCATTACATTATCATACCATAACATGATTTAGGTGATACCACAACTTTGGCAGCTTTAGCATTCACAATGCTCCTGTCTTGATAAGTACGAGTAAACAGGTACCATTACAACTTGTGATGGTGGTACAACCCTTATTCTTTTGGGTCTGCAACAAAAAAGTGCACGTCTGATTAGAATTTCCAAAATTGCTATGGCTTTATGAATTTTAAAAATGACGATATATATAAAAAAGATGTGACCTCCTCATCACATAGACGTGCAAATGATTTGCTCCCTGTGATGTGAGGCTCATCCGACTTTGAGCGATTTCTTTTCTTATTCCCATGGAGGTAGGTTATACGGAATGACAAAGACCGGCCAAATACTATATGATACATCCAACATCCCCATCTAAAACCTTAATCATCTGTTTTAACTCCCTAATCCTACTACACCATTCCACTAATATAGCAATTCCTGCAATGGCGTTTCATCTAATATAGTTTCACTTAAGGTGATTCTAGCGTTTTTCAAACAAATAGTATATTTTTAAGTCAGTCAAGCACTTCGTCAAACACTTGGTCTACACATACAATCCACAAAACTTAAAAAAAACACAAAAATTTATTAGGCGTTTCGTCAAGCACCTGGTCTACAAATACAATCAACAACACTTTTAACACAGTGAAACACCATATTCAAATTCATATCCACGGCACAAAATCATTTTTAACTCACTCAAGCATTTTATCAAACACTTGGCATACACATACGATTCAACAATCAAAGACAAATAAGCAGAAATTTATATCAAACACTTGTATTAACACAATCAGCGTGAATTCAACATAATCATGTATTAACACAAAATCAGTAATCAGAGACAAATAAGCATTCAGCGATTTTACCTTAGGGTTTCGTGTTTGATGAATTTTACCTTAGCGATTTTACCTTCACTAACTGATTACAAATTCAAATCCAAAATAAGCATACAGAAGCTGAAAATAAGCTAAACACTAATGGTGGATCATACCTGAGAGAGAGTGAGAGTGAGTCGTGTGAGTAAGTCTGCGAGTGTGAGAGCATTTTTTTTATTCTTATTTTTTTTTATATTTGGTTATTTAGGTGTTTGGAGAGATAAAAATTATGATAAATAATTAATGTTTACTTTTTAAAGTTTTTTTTAAAGTGTTGTAAAATTAGAGCCGAGCATTCGTAAAAATCGAACAAAAACCGATTTTGAAAAAAAAAACTCGAGAATCGAACTAAAGTGAACCGAGCCAATTCAAAACCGAACCGAATCACCTCAATTGTTTGGTTTGGATGCTTTAGGTGTGTTTTTCTGTTCGGTTTGGGTTGGACCGCTTCGACTTGGTTTTCTGTTCGGTTTCGGTTGGATCGGTTCAGCTCGGTTTTCGGTTTGGGTTCGGTCGGACGGGTTCGGCTCGGTTTTCGGTCGAACCGGTTTGGCTCGTTTTTCTGTTCGGTTTGGGTTGGACCGGTTCGACTTGGTTTTTAGGTTCGATTTGGGTTGGACCTATCCGACTCGGTTTTTCGGTTCGGTTTTCACTCGCTTTTGCTTACCTCTATGTAAAACTGTACATTTGTCCACACTTATTAAAAGTGTAGGTAAAACTGTACATTTGCTCACACTTAAAAAGTGTAGGTAAAACAATACATTTGCTCACACTTATTAAAAAGTGCTGGTAAAACTACTACTCACACTAATTAAAAAGTGTAGGTAAAACTAAACTTCTACTCACACTTTTTAAAAAGTGTAAGTAAAACACTAGACGTTTACTAACACTTTATAAAAAGTGTTGGTGAAACTTTTTAATTTCTCCTCACACTTTTTATAATCTGTAAGCATAAGTTAAATTTTGCTTACTCTTTCATATTTTTGTATATATATATATATATATATATATATATTTTGGAAAACCGGGTTGACCCGGCGGTCCAACCGGTTGAACCGGTAACCCGGTGACCCGGTGACTCGACCGGGTCGATTCAAAACCCGGTTTTCAAAACATTGCTCATAGGTGTATCAGATTGGCCTTGGGAGGGACTGTTTTGCATTATGTGTCAGAGTGGTCTTTTGCACAGGAAGATGTACCGTAAGGAAGGTGTCTAACATTGTGGAGGGTAAATGGCCTGGGTGAGCATTGCATGTTGATTGGAATAGAGAGTGATATAAGATGGCACTTATTGGTCCAATCAATGCTCTTGCTATAGGAGGTTAGGGTGGCTATACATGAGGGTGAGTGTTTCTTGTCTAGTGATGCCTACATCTCTTTGTTGCTTAAATTAAGGGATAATACACAAAAATGTTACTACATATCTTTGTCACTCGACCGGTTCACGGTTCAACCGGCCGGGTCAACCCGGGTTTTAAAACACTGGTTTTAACCCTTTGTTACCAGTTATACGTGGCAATTTTTTTTAATAATACTTATTTATTATTTAACCCCATTAAAACCCCATTTGCATACCAAAAAGAGAAGTGATAATTCCAGAGCAAGTTTTGATTTGGTGAGACAAGAATACACGATCAACGTAGTGTTTGGTATGTTGTAATCAAAAGGGGAATGGAAAAGATTATTACGATTTGTTTACATTTATGAAATGTAATGATTCATTACAAGGAATGACCCATTACACCAAAACCATTCCTTAGGGCCCCCTGCTTTTTTTTCATTCCATCTTGTAATGGAATCAAATTACATAAAACTCCACCATTAACTAACATATTAAATTAACTTCCGATCATTAATGGGGCATTTTAGTCTTTTTATCATGATTCCATTACATCTTATCATACAAACCAAACATGATTAATAATGGTAATGAATCATTACATTTTACTATTTATTCTATTACGTCGGTTATTCCATTCATTTGACATTTTATTTCATCTTACCAAACGAACCATAAGTTATGAATATCTCCCCCAACACCATGAGGGAAGTGTTGGTTTGGTGAGACAAGAATATAAACGTTTACCCAGCAAATTTTTATTTGGTGAGACAATAATATAGACGTTTACTAGTCTTTCATTTGGTATAAACCAATGCCATTTTTATCTGGTGAGACAAGAATACAAGATCAGACATTTACTTGCTCTCGTGATGTTGGGGGTTCTAAAAATATTTGATGCGTCATCATGGCCGGATGCTCGCTTTATGAATCCTTTATGATTTAATATGGATCAAATTCCATATCATTTTCTTTTACCATATTCACGGTCCTTGATGGAGACCCAAGTATTGAAGAACGGGCTGACATGTTTTTAGAAGCCTAAGATTGTGTGAAGAAAAGGGCTTCAGTAAAACAGCTATAACTTTTTATCCGTAAGTCCGTTTCAGGCCTGTGACCACTCAAATCAAAGGGTAAAACGAGGCGGACGATGCTGTTATAACAACCCGCAATTTTCATCAATGTAAATATCCATCTATTAAATTAGATGCAATGTAATATCCATCTATTATAAATATATCACCTTCTTACAGGGAAATTTTTTGTTTTATCTCATTATGCAACGTAACTTGCATCTCTAAAGTAAACGAGCTCACGCAACCTCTATCAATGCCATCTATATCTATGTTTATATCATGTAAACATCCTAATATGTCAAGTCTATATCCTAATATCATTTTTACCAAGTACATTATCCATTTAACGTACTTTTCAAAACGTTATACCAAAACAAGCATTAAACGTTAACGTTTATATCAAAACCCTAATTATATGTAATGTATACATATAAAATAAATGTACAAGCCTTCAAAGCATGTGTACAAGTGTACAATGCACCATATTTGAATCATATTTTCCCTCCAAGTCAATGTACAACTCATTTAAGCTCAATGTACAAGTCAATAATGCCTAAAAACCTAATTAGGTCATTTAAGCTCCTAAACCATGTTTAAACTTTCCACCTATTTAACACAAGGTACAAGCACTTAATACACAACCTCCAAACCCTAAACCTAAACCCTAATTCATCCTAAACCCTAATCTAAAACCCTAAACCCTAATTTCACTTTAACCTTAAAACTAAGCCCTAAAACCTAATCCTAAGCCCTAAACACTAATCCTAAACCTTAATCTATCCTAAACCCTAGCCCTAACTCGAAAAATAAAGTCCAAAACCCTAACCGAACCCAAAACCAACCCGATACACCTTTTCTTCCATTTTTACCCATTTTTAAACCAAGCACCCATCCTAGCACCTCCCTTACCTCACCATGACATCACCAAGCAGCCTAGCAAGCACCTCCATCACCTCCTTGCCAAGATACTTGGCCATTAAGTTGCAAAATCACCCCTTTGTCTTCCTTGTTAGTCGTGGCCTCCAAACACACCTCCACCTCTCTTAGCTAGTTTCCTAGACCTCAACACTCATCCCTAGCCTTCATTAGTCACCTATCTACAGATCCTAACCCTTAATCTCTAAGTTTTCTTGGGCACCAAGGGTCTTTCTCCCCTATAAATACACGAACCAAAGCACCCTTTTAATTCATCCCACACATCTCATCTCATACCCTAAAATGGAATTCTAACCCTTCCATAGCATCAATAGAAGACCAAGAGAAGTCCCTAAGCTCATAATAGAAGCCAAAAAGCAAGAAAAACAAAGTCTTGAAGCCATTTCTAGGCGTACAAGTCATAAAAACCCATTTCGACCCATTTTAGCTCAAGTAAGCCTAAGATCTTGTTCCATAAGCTTATATTATGTATTATAATGTTATAATACTCTTAATATCATATATGAACTCTTGTTTGAAGCTTTGAATCCTTAAACCTATGTGTTTTTGATAAAAACCCTAAAAACGACCCGTTTTGATTTTCTAGCTAATGACACATTTTTCTAAACTTTTGTTACGTTAATTTTTAACTTATTCTAATAAGCTATAAGCTGCAAATCTATTTTGGAATCTTAAAATAAGCTTGCATGTAATTTTGGATTAGTTTTGCAAGTATTTTCAGCTAAGGGTATATATTGTTAATTTTAAAATTATGAATTAGAGGGGCAGAAATGTCATCTATTAAACTATAACATCCAGGTGGTTCTTGCCAAGTTTAAAATTAAGGGATTTAAATTATATACTATATATATAAGGTTAATTATGTAATTAATTATAATCCAAGGGTAATTATTGCCAATTTGA
This sequence comes from Tanacetum coccineum, assembly GCA_026074375.1. Classification (NCBI taxonomy): domain Eukaryota; kingdom Viridiplantae; phylum Streptophyta; class Magnoliopsida; order Asterales; family Asteraceae; genus Tanacetum; species Tanacetum coccineum. Next base: position 17,472 of record BQNB010037007.1, on the reverse strand, counting down.
TATTCTTAATAATATATAATATTATATTTATATATATATTATAAATATATATATAAAGGACTAAACTTGTAAAAGTTTATAAACCAGGGGTATATATTGCCAATTTTGCAAACTTATAAAATATTATATTTTTATATTAATTATAAAAATATATATAAATTATTCTAGCTTTTGAAGAAACTTAAAACTATAATGTATCACATTACTAGGGAGCTTCATGTAAGGGGTTTCATTTGGGTATACGTTTTGACGAGTTTGCTGGATTTACGATTTAAAGTGTCCTGGCTCCTCAAACGTTTACTACATGACCTCTGAATTATGATGGCCCGAACAGTGATACGATATTTCCATAATAAATCCAATCAAAATGATATTTCATTATGACATAAAACATATCCAATCAAACTAAGACTTGACATATTACCCAGGTTGTGTGACGAAGCCGTTACTTTCATTTCATATACTTTTGCCATCAATCAGATTTCCCTGTACTGTTAAGGTGAGTTCATAGCCTCGCATTCAATCTTTTAAATGTTTCATAAACCCGCGAGGGGGATACATGCTATAAACCATGAATGCAAGTATTTTTCTGTATGCTATCCTGATACATTATTGCCTAAGTCCCTACTTTTGCCATTAAGTCCCCACTATCATGAACCGTTAATTACTCGTCGGGGTAAGCGCGAATGCTGTGAATAGATCTATTTGGGACTGGACTCCCCGTTGGTGTACCTATACTGTCGGTAACCAATAGCACACATTTGAATAACTTTGCGGGTGTTTGGCAAAGACACCCGTTGGGGCAATTATTTGTGGTTATTGATTAACCTAAGGCTTCGGTGTCATGAGCTTAGGGCAATAATACTATTTTTCATGATAATTGTATGTGTTGCAATTATTACAAACTATGGGTGTATAACAACGTAACCCACTATTGAGCTTGTATTCAAAACTGTTTACTATAAACCTATGAATTTCACTCAACCTTTGTGTTGACTTTTTAGCATGTTTATCTCAGGTAACTGAACATCTTATGGCACGGAGTGGCACGGACTTGAAGATGGCTAAACTGTTATCATTCAAACTTTATGTTTTCATGTAGATTTTGGGACCTCTGTTTGTAAAAACTCTGATGAAATAATGAATGATAACTTATCTTTTAAAAACGTCTCTTTCGAGTCGTTTTCTATGATTATGACTGTTGTACTATGAAATAATACCCCGGATTAGCTTCCGCTGCTATATGTCAAAAATAGGGGTGTTATAGATTGGTATCAAGAGCCACGGTTATAGAGAACAAGGTTGAAACCTTAACTATAACTACTTTTCTTTTTCCGACAAAGAAAATCCTCCATGCCACTACATTTCTGGAATAGTATGTAAAGATACATAACTACTATATTATTATATAAATAACTTATGTTATTTACCACTGGGTTGTTAACAGAGTGATGTCTTCTCCCAACCATCCTACTTTCGATATTGATGATGCTTTTTCCTCTAACTTTCCGGACTATATCCCGGCTTCCCTAGACTATGTCCCATCTTCACCAAGAAAAACTTATTCTAGCTCTTCAAATAACTCATTTAGTGTAGTTCCAATAGTTTCACCAACTCTTTCACTTTTTCATGGTGACCCCTATATGAAGGTCATGCATGCATACTATGCTAAAGAATCACCTATTCCACCACCAACTATTGTGCCTCCATCTTTAATGCTATCTCCAATTTTTAATCCTCAAGAATTCTTTCTTCCTAAGGAATTATTGCCACCTAAGAAACAAGGCCATAACCAATCATTCTCCTCTACTTCTGCCCTACCACAAGAATTTGAAATGGGAGAAAGCTCTCATAAGACAAGTCTGGAACATCATGAGGAGCAAATTAAGGAAATTCTGAATCACCTGGATGAACTCTCTCTCGACCACATTGAGCACATAGAAGACAAAATAGAAGGTCTCGGAAAAGGTCTGGTGATTATACAACAAGATTTCGACAATCTAGAAGCTGAACTCCAAAAGGCTCATGCTCGAATTACTAAACTTCAAAGAAAGCAAATGGGAAATAACAACAAGATTGCTCTAGCTCGCTTTAGGATTGCTAATCTAGAACAAATCATTGAATAAATCCAAGTCCATCACCAAGCAGACAAGGAAAGTCTTCTGAATGCAATCTATGAACTCAAGAACAGCCAGAAAGGACCATCAAACTACTAGATTAGATACTAGTTATGGCTTTTAACCTAGCCACAGGATGTGTGGTATAAATAACAACACTTGTCAAATTTTAACTATGTACAGTACAAAGGCAAGTTGTTCATGATATAATACAATGGCGATCCCGTTATACCTTGTTATTTCGTAATACCGATATATCCATCCTAAAACAACTTCTCTTATATCATCATCTTCGTCTCCATCGTTATGAATCATACCATGATTTATAAATAAATCATAGATACTTATTTGATATGAATTATCTATGATTTTGATATCACTATTGTGATAATGTTTATTTTTTTTAACTTTAATCATTTTAAGACTTGTGATATCATTCTTATTACGTTTTATCTTATGTTGATAGAATGCCTCCCAAAAGGATGTCAATATCTGAAGCACCAATCATGCCTCAGGCTGCCATCAGAAAACTAGTTGTTGACAGTGTTACCACAGCTCTGGAAGCACAAGCCGCTAACATGGCAAATACTGATAATACCACCAGACCAAGAGAAGCTCCTGTGGCAAGACAATGTAGCTACAAAGAATTCATGAGCTGCCAACCTATCAACTTCAAAGGTACAGAAGGCGCTATTGGTCTCATCCGCTGGTTTGAAAGAACTGAATCAGTGTTTTCCCGTAGCAACTGTACCGAAGACTACAAGGTGAAGTTTGCTACTGGTACTTTAACTGAAGAAGCTCTATCTTGGTGGAATTCTTTTACCCAACCTATTAGGATAGAAGAAGCTTACAAGATTACTTGGGTTGAATTCAAGAAGCTTTTGATAAAGAAGTATTGTCCCCGAACTAAAGTCCAAAAGATGGAAGATGAATTTTACCATCTGACCGTGAAGGGGAATGATCTCGAGACATATGTGAGAAGATTCCAGGAATTGGCAACCTTGTGTCCCACTATGGTGCCAGATTCTGAGAAAATGATGGAAGTTTTCATCGGGGGATTGCCTCGAAGTATTAAAGGGAATGTTACCGCCTCTAAACCTCAAACTCTAGAGGAAGCCATTAACATAGCCCAGAGGCTAATGGATCAGGTAACAAAGCACACTCCGGTGCAAGTATCAAGTGATCACAAACGAAAGTTTGACGACAGAAGAACTTTCAACAACAACAACTACCGCAACGATAATAACAACAACTACCGTAACACCAACACCAACAACCGCTACAATAATCACCAACCACAACAGAACAGAAGACAGGAAACCTTCAGGGCTTATGCTGCCACCCCAACTAAAAATAATGGGTATACTGGAAACCATCCCTTGTGTAAGAAATGCACTCTGCATCACACATGACCTTGCACTGTTAAGTGTAATATTTGCAACAAGGTTGGCCATCTGACTAAGAACTGTAGAAACAAAGGGCCAGCCACTGGAAGTAATCTGCTACCAGTGACAGTTACTTGCCATGCCTGTGGAAAGAAAGAGCATTATGCAAATCAGTGCCGAAAGACCACCAACAACAATGCCCAGGGAAGAGCCTACATGCTAAGGGATAGGAATGCTCATCAAGACCAGAACGTAGTCACGGATATGTTCCTTTTAAACCAACATCTAGCTAGAGTATTATTTGATTCTAGAGCCGATAAAAGCTTCGTATCTATATCTCTTGCCTCTAAGCTAAATATTCCACCCATTACAATAGATACCTTTTACGATATCGAAATGGCTGACAGAAACTTAGTAAGCACAATCACTGTTATTCAGGGTGCAATCCTAACCTTGTTAAACCAACCTTTCAAAATTGATCTTATGCTGATTAAACTCGGTAGTTTCGACATCGTCATTGGTATGGATTGGTTATCTAAGTATCCTGCTAAGATCATCTGTGACGAGAAAGTCGTCCACATTCCCATCGACGGTAAAACATTAATCATTCAAGGTGACCGAAGTAAAACCCGAATAAATCTCATATCCAGTATAAAAACCAAAAGGTATATATCTAGGGGATGTCAAGTTTTTGTAGCCCAAATAATGGAAAAGAAGTCAGACGAGAAATGACTAGAGGACATACCAGTAGTTAGAGAATTCCTGGAAGTTTTTCCTGAAGATCTACCTGGCCTTCCTCCCGTTCGTCAAGTAGAATTTCAAATTGATCTAATTCTAAGAGCGACACCTATAGCCCGAGCACCTTATAGATTAGCTCCTTCAGAAATGCAGGAACTATCTAACCAACTTCAAGAGTTGGCAAACCGAGGTTTTATTCGACCATGTAATTCACCTTGGGGAGCTCCTGTCTTATTTTTCAAAAATAAAGATGGATCTTTCAGAATGTGTATCGATTACCGAGAGTTGAATAAACTTACCGTAAAGAATCGTTACCCATTAACTAGGATCGATGACTTATTTGACCAACTTCAAGGTTCGAGTGTTTACTCAAAGATCGACTTGAGATCAGGTTATCATCAACTGAGAGTCAGGGATGAAGATATTCCCAAGACTACTTTCAGAACAAGATACAAACATTATGAATTTCAAGTGATGCCATTTGGTTTAACTAACGCGCCTGTTGTATTCATAGATCTCATGAATCGTGTGTGTAAACCATACTTGGATAAATTTGTGATAGTGTTTATCGATTATATTCTCATCTACTCTCGTAACAAAGAAGAGCACATAAATCATCTGAGAATAATCCTAGAATTACTCAAGAAAGAGAAGTTGTATGCCAAGTTCTCCAAGTATGATTTCTGGATTCATATCATGCAATTTCTTAGACACTTAATTGATAGTCAGGGACTTCATGTTGACCCCGCCAAGATTGAAGCAGTTAAGAATTGGGCATCTCCTACTACACCCACAGAAATACGTCAATTCTTAGGACTTGCTGGCTACTACCGGAGATTCATCAAAGGTTTTTCGAAGATTGCAAAGTCTTTGACTAAATTAACCCAGAAAAACAAGAAGTATATCTGGGGCGAAGATCAAGAGTCGGCTTTCCAAATACTAAAACAGAAGCTTTATGAAGCTCTAATCTTAGCATTACCAGAAGGAAACGATGATTTTATTGTTTACTGTGATACATCCCATCAAGGTCTGAGAGCGGTGTTAATGCAAAGAGAGAAAGTTATTGCATATGCATCCCGACAACTCAAACCTCATGAAGAAAACTATACCACTCATGATCTTGAATTAGGAGCAGTTGTATCTGTTCTTAAAATTTAGAGACACTACCTATACGGTACAAAGTGTACTGTGTTCACCGATCATAAAATTCTTCAGCATATCCTTGATCAGAAAGAGTTGAACATGAGACAACGCCGTTGGTTAGAATTGCTTGCAGATTACGATTGTGAAATTTGCTACCATCCTTGAAAGGCAAATGTTGTAGCAGATGCCTTAAGCTAGAAGGAACGAATCAAACCACTCCGAGTTAGATCATTAGTTATGACCATCCATCCAAACTTACCCTCACAAATTCTTAAAGCTCAAACCGAAGAACTCAAAGAATGAAACATCAAGGCTGAAAACTTACAAGGAATGGATAAAACATTTGAAATATGTCCTGATGGAACTCGTTGTATTAAGAACCGAAGGTGGTTACTACTCTTTGGTAATCAAAGAGACTTGATCATGCATGAGTCCCATAAATCGAAGTATTCCATTCACCCATGTTCTGACAAGATGTATCAGGATCTAAAGAAACTCTATTGGTGGCCTAACATGAAGGCAATCATCGTGGAATATGTTGGAAAATGTTTAACATGTTTTAGAGTTAAGGCAGAATGTCAGAAGCCATCCGGCTTATTGGTACAACTGGAGATTCCTATGTGGAAATGGGAGAGAATAACAATGGATTTCGTCACAAAACTACCCAAAACCTCAAACGGATATGACATAATCTGGGTCATTGTCGATCACCTTACCAAATCCGCACACTTCATCCCTACCCGAGAAACAGATAGTATGGAAACCCTTACAAGGTTGTACATCAAAGAAATAGTCTCCCGGCATGGCGTGCTAATATCTATCATTTTGGATCATGACAGTCATTTCACATCCAGATTCTGGCAATCATTACAAAGTGATTTGGGTACTCAATTAGACATGAGTACGGCATATCATCCCAAAACCGATGGACAAAGTGAAAGGACCATTCAAACACTCGAAGACATGCTTCGAGCCTGTGTTATAGATTTTGGAAAAGGATGGGAAAGACACTTACCATTAGTAGAATTCTCATACAATAACAGTTGCCATGCCAGTATCAAGGAAGTACCATTTGAGGCACTTTATGGTCGAAAGTGCAGATCACCTGTTTGTTGGGCCGAAGTTGGAGATGTTCAACTTACAGGACCATAAATAATCTATGAAACCACTAAAAAGATTGTGCAAATTCGACAACGCTTGCAAGCTGTAAGAGATCAGCAGAAAAGTTATGCCAATATAATACGAAAGCCTTTAGAATTTCAAGTTGGAGATCATGTTATGTTGAAAGTATCACCTCGTAAAGGTGTCATCTGATTCGAAAAACGAGGAAAGCTTAACCCCTGGTACATTGGACCATTCAAAATCCTTGAACGGATTGGCCCAGTGGCATCTAAACTAGAGCTTCTTTAAGAGCTTAGTAATGTCCACAGTACTTTCCACATTTCTAATCTAAATAAATGCTTATCTGATGAATCCCTTGTCATTCCAATGAAAGAGCTTCGACTTGATGACAAACTCAACTTTGTAAAAGAACCATTGGAGATTATGGATCGAGAAGTCAAGCAACTGAAACAAAGTCGTATTCCTATAATCAAAGTAAGATGGAACTCTAAAAGAGGACCAGAATTTACATAGGAACGCGAAGATCAAATTCGTGCCAAATATCCACATCTGTTTTCAAACACCACTCTGGCATCTAACTAAATCTCAGGATGATATTTCTTTTAAGGGATGGAGACTATAACAACCAGTAATTTTTATCAATGTAAATATCCATCTATTGAATTAGATGCACTGTAATATCCATCTATTATATATATACCACCTTTTTACAGGGAAATTTTTGCTTTATCTCATTATGCAACGTAACTTGCATCTCTAAAGTAAATGAGCTCACGCAACCTCTACCAATGCCATCTCTATCTATGTTTACATCATGTAAACATCCTAATATGTCAAGTCTATATTTTAATATCATTTTACCAAGTACATTATCCATTTAATGTACTTTTCAAAACGTTATATCAAAACAGGCATTAAACGTAAACGTTTATATCAAAACCCTAATTATATGTAATGTATACATATAAAATGAATGTGCAAGCCTTTAAAGCATGTGTACAAGTATCATAGCATAACATTTGAATATATTTTCCCTCATAAATCAAGTTATAACTTTCTAAAGCTTAATGTATAAGTCAATAATGCAAGAAAGTCAAACTAGGTTATTTTACCTCCTAAATCACGTGTAGCTACAAAGAGTTCATGAGCTGCCAACCTATCAACTTCAAAGGTTCAGAAGGAGCTGTTGGACTTATCCGCTGGTTTGAGCGAACTGAATCAGTGTTTTCCCGTAGCAACTGTACCGAAGACTGCAAGGTGAAGTTTGCTACTGGTACTTTAACTAAAGAAGCTCTATCCTGGTGGAATTATTTTTCCCAACCTATTGGGATAGAAGAAGCTTACAAGATTACCTAGGTTGAATTCAAGAAGCTTTTGATAAAGAAGTATTGTCCCCGAACTGAGGTCTAGAAGATGGAAGACGAATTTTACCATCTGACTGTGAAGGGGAATGATCTCAAGACATATGTGAGAAGATTCCAGGAATTGGCAACCTTGTGTCCCACTATGGTGCCAGATTCTGAGAAAATGATGGAAGTTTTCATCGGGGGATTGCCTCAAAGTATTGAAGGGAATGTTACCGCCTCTAAACCTCAAACTCTAGAGGAAGCCATTAACATAGCCTAGAGGCTAATGGATCAGGTAACAAAGCACACTCCGGTGCAAGTATCAAGTGATCACAAACGAAAGTTTGACGACAGAAGAACTTTCAACAACAACAACTACCGTAACACCAACACCAACAACCGCTACAATAATCACCAACCACAACAGAACAGAAGACAGGAAACCTTCAGGTCTTATGCTGTCACTCCAACTGAAAACAATGGGTATACTGGAAACCGTCCTTTGTGTAAGAAATGCACTCTGCATCACATAGGACCTTGCACTGTTAAGTGTAATACTTGCAACAAGGTGGGCCATCTGACCAAGAACTATAGAAACAAAGGGCCAGCCACTGGAAGTAATCTGCTACCAGTGACAGTTACTTGTCATGCCTGTGGAGAGAAAGGGCATTATGCAAATCAGTGCCGAAAGACCACCAACAACAATGCCCAGGGAAGAGCCTACATGCTGAGGGATAGGAATGCTCACCAAGACCCGAACGTAGTCACGGGTATGTTCCTTCTAAACCAACATCTAGCTAGAGTATTATTTGATTCTGGAGCCGATAAAAGCTTCGTATCCATATCTCTTGCCTCTATGCTAAATATTCCACCCATTACAATAGATACCTTTTACAATATCGAAATGGCTGACGGAAACCTAGTAAGCACAAACACCGTTATTCAGGGTTGCACCCTGACCTTGTTAAACCAACCTTTCGAAATTGATCTTATGCCAATCAAACTCGGTAGTTTCGACGTCGTCATTGGTATGGATTGGTTATCCAAGTATCATGCTAGAATTATCTGTGACGAGAAAGTCGTCCACATCCCAATCAACGGTGAAACTTTGATCATTCGAGGTGACCAAAGTAAAACCCGACTAAATCTCATATCCTGTATAAAAACCGAAAGGTATATATCCAGGGGATGTCAAGTTTTCGTAGCCCAAATAATGGAAAAGAAGTCGGACGAGAAACGACTAGAAGACATACCGGTAGTCAGAGAATTCCTAAAAGTTTTTCCTAAAGATCTACCTGGCCTTCCTCCCATTTGTCAAGTATAATTTCAAATTGATCTAATTCCAAGAGCGACACATGTAGCCCGAGCACCTTATAGATTAGCTCCTTTAGAAATGCAAGAACTATCTAACCAACTTCAAGAGTAGGCAGACTGAGGTTTTATTCGGCCAAGTATCATGTCTTATTTGTTAAAAAGAAAGGCGGATCTTTCAGAATGTGTATCGATTACCGGGGTTGAATAAACTTACCGTAAAGAATCGTTACCCATTACCCAAGATCGATGACTTATTTGACCAACTTCAAGGTTCGAGTGTCTACTCGAAGATCGACTTGAGATCAGGTTATCATTAACTGAGAGTCAGGGATGAAGATATTCCCAAGACTGCTTTCAGAACAAGATACGGACATTATGAATTTCAAGTGATGCCATTTGGTTTAACTAACGGGCATGCTGTATTCTAGAGATCTATGAATCGTGTCTTGTAAACCATACTTGATAAATTCTTGATAGTGTTCAAACGAGTATAAACTCATCTAACTCCGTAACAAAAAAGAGCACGCAAAATCATCTGAAGAATTAATCCTATAATTACTCAATAAAGAAAAGTTTTAAGCAAGGTTCTCCAAGTGTGATTTCTTGGAATTCATATCGTGCAATTTCTTGGACACTTAATTGATAGTCAAGGACTTCATGTTGACCCCGCCAAGATTGAAGCAATTAAGAATTGGGCATCTCCTACTACACCCATAGAAATACGTTAATTCTTAGGACTTGCCGGCTACTACCGGAGATTCATCGAAGGTTTTTTGAAGATTGCAAAGTCTTTGACTGAATTAACCCAGAAAAACAAGAAGTATATCTGGGGCAAAGATCAAGAGTCGGCTTTCCAATTACTAAAACAGAAGCTTTGTAAAGCTCCAATCTTAGCTCCATTGGTAGAATTCTCATATAATAACAGTTACCATGCCAGTATTAAGGCAGCACCATTCGAGGCACTTTATGGTCGAAAGTGCAGATCACCTGTTTGTTGGGCCAAAGTTGGAGATGTTCAACTTACAGGACCAGAAATAATCCATGAAACCACTGAAAAGATAGTGCAAATTCGACAACGCTTGCAAGCTGCAAGAGACCGGCAGAGAAGTTATGCCAATATAAGACGAAAGCCTTTAGAATTTCAAGTTGGAGATCGTGTTATGTTGAAAGTATCACCTCGTAAAGGTGTCATCCGATTCGGAAAATGAGGAAAGCTTAACCCCCGGTACATTGGACCATTCAAAATCCTTGAACGGATTGGCCCAGTGGCATACAAACTAGAGCTTCCTGAAGAGCTTAGTAATGTCCACAGTACTTTCCACATTTCTAATCTAAAGAAATGCTTATCTAACGAATCCCTTGTCATTCCAATGAAAGAACTTCGACTTGATGACAAACTCAACTTTGTAGAAGAACCAGTGGAGATTATGGATCGAGAAGTCAAGCAACTGAAACAAAGTCGTATTCCTATAATCAAAGTAAGATGGAACTCTAAAAGAGGACCAGAATTTACATGGGAACGCGAAGATCAAATTCGTGCCAAATATCCACATCTGTTTTCAAACACCACTCTGGCATCCAACTAAATCTCAGGACGAGATTTCTTTTAAGGGAGGGAGACTATAACAACCCGTAATTTTTATCAATGTAATTATCCATCTATTAAATTAGATGCACTGTAATATCCATCTATTATATATATACCACCTTTTTACAGGGAAATTTTTTGCTTTATCTCATTATGCAACGTAACTTGCATCTCTAAAGTAAACGAGCTCACGCAACCTCCACCAATGCCATCTCTATCTATGTTTATATCATGTAAACATCCTAATATGTCAAGTCTATATCTTAATATCATTTTACCAAGTACATTATCCATTTAACGTACTTTTCAAAACGTTATTTCAAAACAAGCATTAAACGTTAACGTTTATATCAAAACCCTAATTATATGTAATGTATACATATAAAATGAATGTACAAGCCTTTAAAGCATGTGTACAAGTATCAATACACAACATTTGAATATCTTTTCCCTCCTAAATCAAGTTACAACACATTAAAGCTTAATGTATAAGTCAATAATACAAGAAAGTCAAACTAGGTCATTTTACCTCCTAATTCACTTTGGTTTCTTAACAACACTTTAGTACAAGGCACAAGCACATAATGCATGAGCTTTTAACCTTTAAACCAAGAACCCTAATTCATCAAAACCCTAATCTAAAACATAGAACCCCTAAAAACTAAACCCAAAACCCTAATTTCACTTTCAATTAAAAACTAAACCCTAAACCTAAAACTAAGCCCTAAACCTTTAATCCCCTAAGCCCTAATCTCAGTCCTATCAACTAATCTTAAACCTAATCTATCCTAAAAAAAACCCTAACCCTAACTCAATCTAAAAGGTCCAAAACCCTTAATTTATCGAGGCCTAAACATAACCCGTGACCCATTTTGCTCCCCATTTGACCCATTTTAAACCCAAGCAACCAACCAGAACCACTTATAGACTTCACCAAGGCAGCCACCTAAGTAGCTTACAAGCACCTTATTCACCACCTTGCTCACCAAGTTGCAAAAATCACCTCCTTGTCTTCCTTTTTCTAGTCGTGGCCTCCAAACACCATTCCACATCTTATATCTAGTTTCTAGCTCATATTACTCACCCTCCTAGCCTCAATAATCCACACACATAGCCCTTAGATATTTACAACAAGTAAACTTGGTCCCTAAGTTTTTTTTCACCCTAAAATACACAACGCGAGGAACCCTTTTTAAATCACACACCTCAACACTTTCTCACGACACTCAAATGTAGATCAACACTTTCCATAGCAGAAAAGAAGGTCAAAGAAGTCCCTAAGCATCAGAATAGAAGGCCAAGAAAGCAAGAAAAACGAAGACTTGAAGTCGTTACTAAAGCGTATACGAACCCAAACCCCCATTTCGACCATTTTATCTCAAGAACGAGCCCTAAGATCTTTGTTCAATAAGCGTATATCTCTATTATGATGTTCAAATACTCTTAATATCATATTATAGAACTCTTGTTGAAGCTTTAATCCTCAACCCATGTGTTTTTTTATTAAAACCCTAAAAATGACCCGTTTTGATTTTCTAACTAACGAATCCTTTTTCTAAACTTTTGTTACGTTAGAACATCTTATTTTAGCTTATTCTAATAAGCTATAACCTGCAAATATCATTTGGAATCCTAAAATAAGCTTGCATGGCTTTTTGGACTTGTTTTGCAAATATTTCCATGCATAGGGGTATATATCGTAACTTTCTGAAATTTATAACTAAAGGGGCTGAAAATGTCATTATTCTAAAGTTATAACTATAAGGACCTATTTTGCCAAGTTTCAAAGTTAAAGGTTTAAATTATATATACTTTATATATAAAGGACTAAAGTTGTAAAAGTTTATAAACCAAGGGTATATATTGCCAATTTTGCAAACTTAAAAATATAAAATATAATATTTTTATATAAATTATAAAAATATATATTAATATTATAAAACTTGATTTTATTAAAACCCGATACATTTATCGTTATTAATCAACGATCGACGCATTATAAATCAATTACGTTATATATTTAACGTAACTTATCATCGACTAGCTTTTGAAGAAACTTAAAAATCTTATCGTATCACGTTACTAGGGAATTTCATATGAAGGGTTTCATTTGAGTTTTTGTTTTGACGAGTTTGCTGGGTTTACGATTTAAAGTGCCCTGGCTCCTCAAACGATACTACATGGCCTCTGGATTATGATAGCCCGAACAACGATACAATATTTCCATAATTTAATCAAAGATATACGTTAAACTTTATGAAGTTTTGAAACATAAACTATCACACTAAGACTTGACATATCACCCCAGGTTGCGTGATGAAGCCGTTACTTTCACTTGATATACTTTTGCCATCAATCAGATTTCCCTATACTGTTAAGGTGAGTTCATAGCCTCACTTTTAAATCTTCTATTTCATAAACCCGTGAGGGGGATACATGCTATAAACCATGAATACAAGTGTTTTCTAAATGTATGCTATCCTGATATATTATTGCATCTGTTGTCTAAGTCCCTTTATGCCAAAAGACCCCCCACCATCATGGACCATTAATCACTTGCGAGTGAACGTGAATATTGTGAATAGGCCTATTGGGATTGACGAATCCCGTTTGTGTTAGCCGGATAGGTAACCAAACGCACTATATTTGAAACTCATAGGTATATGGAAATTACCTACAATGGGGCATTATCTTTATATATATCATTATTGATATATAACACTATCGTTTGAGTGCCAGAGCTATACGCAATAATACTGTTTTCCAAAATAATTGTACTCATTAATTAATTACACTTATGGGTGTATAACAACGTAACCCACTCTTATGATGACTTGTATTCACACTATTTATTATAAACCTATGAATTTCACTCAACCATTGTGTTGACCTTTTTAGCATGTTTATCTCAGGTAACTGAACATCTTATGGCACGGAGTGGCACGGACTTGAAGATGGCTAAACTGTTATCATTCAAACTTTATGTTTTCATGTAGATTTTGGGACCTCTGTTTGTAAAAACTCTGATGAAATAATGAATGATAACTTATCTTTTAAAAACGTCTCTTTCGAGTCGCTTTCTATGATTATGACTGTTGTACTATGAAATAATACCCCAGATTAGCTTCCGCTGCTATATGTCAAAAATGGGGGTGTTATATCTTTGTTCTTAGTTTCAGTCTTTTGACAAAAAAAGTTCAAAAATCCAAAAAAATATTAGTGCTAAACTGTCACTTTTGACAGATCACTTTCTTACTTGTTTCTAGTTCAAATTTCTTAAAAGTAGATTTTATGTGTTCATTTGTGGTTGATATTCATCTGTTTAGAGTTTTTAGGTTTTGAGATAAGCTTTTTGAAGCTATTTTTTGTGTCAAAAGTAGTGTCAAAGCTGTCTAAAATCATTTTGAGTCTAAAATTGTGCAAACTGTTTTGGGCTTAATGTGCTTATCAGCTTATTGTTTGTGCTCAAATCTGTTCCTAAATGCTTATTAGTAGTCCTAGATTAGTTGGGTTCAGCTTATTTGCTTATCTTAGTGCTTATTGAGTTTTGAAAAGGCCTTGCAGTTTTAATCAAAATCTAGCAGTACTAAGTCAAAGTTAGTACTGTTTAGCTTTTTGGTCTTACCAGCTATTATAGTTCGTAATTTTAGTGGTCAATTATGCTTAATATAGATCTTAGTCTTAATCTATTTTCAGCTTATTAGTCTTCTAGGTGCTTATTTAGTCCATTAGTTTTAGTTAAGTTTCTAAGTTCTAAACTAAGTTTTGAAAACCAAACTGTCATCTTAATTTGTGCTTATTCTAGCTTTTTGATAAGTTTTTGAAATAAGTTTCTTTATTAAAGTTTTTAGGTTTAGCTTATAGTTTAGCTTTTTCAAAAAGAAAAACAAAAAAAATTCACAAAACGAGAAGCCACAGGGGTCGAACCTGTGACCTCCCCTTCACACACCCAACACCTTAGCACACACACTCACTACCAACCGCCCTGGGGTCTTTTTCATTAATAGGTTTGTAACATTTATTATTAGTACTCATTTTAATTTTTAGCTAGTTCGAGCTTATTGGCTTATTATCTGCTTATTCATTCAGCCAATTTTCAAGTTTTCATTTTTCATAGATTCTTCATAGTATAAAGTACTTTTCTTGAATTTTTCAGATTTTTATAAATTAGTTTAATATTTTTTATAATATTTTTAGATTAAATCAGTTTTTAATTCATAATAAATAAAATAAAAATCAAAAAAATATAAGTCTTTTTTCTAAAATTTTTTTTAATCATTTAGGACCTTTAAAAATTAAATTTTCTTTTGTAAGGTTTAAATTTAATAATTTAGGTTTTAGAGTCGCGTTTTTAATTCCCGTTAACGTTTTTTAGGTTCGAATCTTAATTGTCTATAATGTTTACTTGCATTTATTTGTTTTTGCATATTATTTGTAGAAATAGAATCCTAAATCAAAATTTGATTATTCAAACACGCGATCACGAACTTAAACTCGATTCTCAATTCACGCCTCGTCGGGAAACGACTCGGGAAGGTTTTGGATTTTACTTTGGTAAAAAGTAATCTTTTAAAAGCCTTACTGAATACTTTCTCTCTCTTCTTAATTGATATTTTGGTTATATATTATATATATGTATTAAGCAATTATTAATATATATATATATATATATATATATATATATATATATATATATATATATATATATAGGGGGGCTTTCTTTTCAGAACCATTCTTAGTGCGAGAACTGACAGAACCACCAAAAACATACATGCACGCCTTTTAAAAATAAAAAAAATACATGAAAATCATCAATAATCGTAAGAATCCACCTATATTCTTCAGTATCATCATGAACTCTTCCTCTTTTTTCACAAA
Source organism: Tanacetum coccineum (assembly GCA_026074375.1). Classification (NCBI taxonomy): domain Eukaryota; kingdom Viridiplantae; phylum Streptophyta; class Magnoliopsida; order Asterales; family Asteraceae; genus Tanacetum; species Tanacetum coccineum. The sequence continues at coordinate 1,841 of BQNB010037007.1, read as the reverse complement.
AACCTTACACACGGCCGTAATATTGTTGTTGCACGCTTTATAAGAACATACATGCACACCTTCAAAGAAAAATTTTGTATTTCCAATTTCTTATCAAATTATTTATAACAACTATGTTTTTTTAAAACATATATGTTGTTTTTAAAACATATGTGAAAAAAATACAATTATTGAAGGCGTGCATGCATGTTTTTGGTGGTTCTGTCAGTTCTCGCACTAAGAATGGTTCTGAAAAGAAAGTCTCACTATATATATATATATATATATATATATATATATATATATATATGTGTGTGTGTGTGTGTGTGTGTGTGTGTGTGTGTATAGCTAAAGAATGAATCAATTTTTGGCGCCGCTGCCGGGGAGGTGTGTGCGATTATCAAGTTTACGTTTGAAGATTAGTGTTTGAAGACCCTTCCCCGTGAAGTTATCGCTTTCATTTGTGAATATTTTCTTTTTATCAAGTAATCAAAATACCAAAAAAATTGAAAAACAACAAAAAGAAACCGTTGTGTCACTTGTGAATTCGGCTCACCTTTAGATTACAAACTATAAGAGAGGTATAAGGAGGGTTGATCCGACGAACTTCGACCCGAAAGGAGAAGGTTTTTAAAACGCTTCGCGCTTACCCGCTCCTCCGCTTCTTTGTGCGTTTTCTAGAGAGCTACCACGCACCTTTGACTATCGGTCCCAAAAATATTTTTCTTTTATATTTATCTTTCATAAAAATCTAAAAATAATCTTCTTATCCTCCTATTTGTTTAATTCTAATGTCGTCATACAACCGACGTGGTTGTTTCAAGTGTGGAGGTCCGTTTGGTGGTCTATATTGTCGACAATGTACTTGTGAGCGGTGTAGAAGAAATTATACGGATGAAGTTTGTGCTTTATGCTGTTATGAAGTTGAAAAATCATTCGTTAATGATTCAAATCCAAATTCTTTCATTGATTCTCTAAATATTTTCAACCCACCTCCATAACCCCAAACGTATTCTTGTGAGTTTTATTGAAACAATGCTCATTATGGTTACGATTGTCCACCTCAAGTTCCATTTATGTATAATCCGGAACCATGTTACAATCAAGACTTTGATAATGATTTTCCACAAAGTTTTCATAGTTACCCACAACAATATCTTTGTTGTGAAAACTGCGGGGGTCCTCATGAGACTTTTCAGTGTCAACCGTTGAACCAAAATTTCTATGAACCTAATCTTTGCTATAATTCTAATTTTTCCGGTTTTAACCAATATCAACCCCCGCAGTATACTGTCATTCATCAACCTCCTCAAGAAACGCGTGTGCAAGCCAGAGAAAACCTAATGAAATCTATACAAACCTTTTTAAAGAAGTTTAATCGTATATCTTTTAGAGAAACGCCAAAGGTTTTATTGCTCGCTTGGGAGATTTTTTTTTGAAATTAAGCATGCTTGTAGAGAAAAGCAACATCAACCAGAGGATTTACAAGAATTGCTTCATAAACTTCTTAAAGATGTGCAAGTTATAAGTGAGGAGCTGGCAGAATATATTAATACTCCGAACTGGAATTGTCCTACCTTCTACGAAGATGATGAAGAGGAGTATACTAATGTAATCACACCCGATTTACCAACCGAGGAACCTGATAACTCTCTAAGTATAGGGGACGAGCATCTTAGCACTATTTTGGAATCGGACAAAGTAATAAAGTCTAGTGTTGAGGACCTTGTCCCAATCCCAAGTAAGTCCGAGGGTATTTCCGACGATACATGTGATGTGCCTTTTTGTGATAATTCTCCTCCTCTTGATGTTTTAAACGATCACTTTGAGATTTTCTCTGATTTTAACAATGATTGTACTTC